>JBBPKI010001355.1:0-12977 GCA_038089155.1 Nevesoporus exiguus
CCTCCTCCTACTCCTGTCCAACTCCCTTTGAACCAAGTCATCTCTCCCCTCATTTCATAATCACCCTATCTCCTCCCTGTTGGACTCCTATGCCTCTGAAATACGAGGACACAGACCTGCTTAGAGACATGACATATAAGTCCTGCACCAATGTCCTCCTGAGTACCTCTGCTCTGACTCCTCCATTTGGACCTCTGGTCCATCTCCTACACTAACTCCTCCATTAACCCCTAGAACTCCACTCCTCCAGTTGGACTTGAGTCCAGAGAGACTGTCATATCCTGCCCAACTCTGGTCACTCTGAACCAACTCTGGACTAGTTCCCCCGGTCGTGCACACATACCCAACTCCAGACCAACTCTGTTGATCCTCTGGTTCATTCTCGTTCAATATCATAGACCTTGACTTCAGACCTTTTCTATTATGTTCTACCTTGACATCTCTCCATATGTTCCACTATGACATCTCTGTTTCTGTTTCATCTTGACATCTCTATTCCCATTCCATCTCAATGTCTTATCTTGACTTCCATTTCACTTACATAGTTACCTCTGTGCCTGCGCACATTGAAGACTTATCCGATCTCATCTCTCTTAGTATATAAAGTCTCTACTTCTGTCAGTAGATACCTTAGTTTGAATCTTGACTTAACCTTGTCCTGTCCTCGTCTTGATCTGATGATCTCCTCTTGTCTTGAGTCTGAGACTCTCCTCTGAACTCCAACCCTCTGCAAATTCGGGACACTGGACTTTCTGCAAAGGTGCACCATATAAGGTGAAGCCAAGTCCTGTTCAACTAACCTAACTCTGAAGTCCAGAGTTAGTCCAGAGTTTGTCCCCAGTGTTTAACAGTAGATTTGAACTCCAATTTGCAAAAAGTCCCCGCCGATATGGCAACCAGAGTTACCCATTCCCATTCTCATGCACTCGCGAATGTGCCTGACATTCTATGCCCTTTTAGCAGTAGTCACCGAGGCCCCAACCTCATTGACCAATTTTGTAGCTTCTCTGCTAGACACACACCAGGCTCAGCGTCCCAGGCGCCAGCACCTCCACACTCTCCCACTCCAGGAGCTCGCATCAAAGAGTTACCTGTCAATGACCAACCCCTTGATGAAACAGCCCCTCAGTCAAATTCAGCATCACTCCACACTCTGGTGAACCTGAGTGTCCACTCTGGCACTCCGGGAAACTCTGGAGGTGATCCCGATCCCTCTGGTAGCGACTCTGATCTCCCCAAGGATGATTTCAATCCTTTCATGGATAACGAATCTATTCCACATGATACGCTTGGCAAGCTCACCAGTGCCATTCACAGCCTCACTCACTTCTCTCATCGCAAACCTGAGTCCTCACAATGGACCAAAGTCTGGGAACCAGACCAGTTTGACGGGACCGACCCCTGAAAAGTCCGGGTTTTCCTGGTTCAATGTGAGTTGAACTTCCAAGATCATCCTAAAGCCTTTGCCACCGATCGCACTAAAGTCACCTTCGCCCAGTCTTACCTCAAGGGTATGGCATTGGAGTGGTTCAAACTGGACCTCCTCCAGATGGAAGATCCAGATCTCCAGCCCATTTGGATGGACAGCTTCAAGGAGTTTGTCCTGGAGCTCCAGATCAATTTCGGACCACATGACCCTGTCGGAGATGCAGAGCATCAGCTCGACCATTTGATGATGAAGGATGGTCAAAAGATTAACAAGTATGTTTTTGAATTTAATCGGATCACATCTCAAGTCTGGAGTTACAGAGAAGGTGCCCTCTGGCACCATTTCTATAATGGACTTCCAGACCGTATCAAGGATGAAATCTTGCATGTTGGCAAACCCCCTACCCTTGTTGAACTCTGCCAACTCGCTCAGGCTATCGACGCTTGCTATTTGGAGCACACGTCAGAGATTAGCCACCAGGCGAAGTCTTCTGCCAGCCCTGCCAAAGTGCCTGACAAGCCCGCCACTCCATCCTCCACCTCCACTAGCACCTCCAGTTCTAAGGAATTGAAAGGCAAGTCTGCTAATTCCTCCAGCTCTTCCAAAGCCTCTGGTACTCTCAAGCTGGACTTGTCATCCAAGCTTGGAAAAGATGGTAAGCTTACAGCCAAGGAATGCAAGTGATGATTCGACAACAACCTCTGTATGTTCTGTGGTCTAGCTGGACAGGTAGCCAAGGACTGTCCCAAGTCCATGCCCTGCACAGCTAAGGCTTGTGCTGTGAAGACCACAACTCCAGAAGCTAAACCAGACACCTCCGAGGCGAGAAAATAAGCAGCAGCCTTCATGACTCCACACAGACAGGAGGTTGCATTGACTCTTCCCATGCACCCTTGGAGATCTGACTCAACGCATCTGCTCTTTTAGATCCTAGATCCCTTATGCCATCCATCTCTCTAATCTTTTACGACATTCCAGCCTTTCCTGCGTTGTTGGATTCCAGATCCTCCGACTGCTTCATCGACTCCACTTTCATGAAAAAACATGCACTTTCAATGTATTCCATTCCTCCAATACAACTCCAGTTGTTCAATGGAACCTCCAATTCTATCCTTTCCCAAGCTGTTGACCTCTCTATTCGTTTCAAAACCGGTGATATCACTCCGATGACATTCTATGTCACTCTGCTGGATGGATTCTGCTCCATTGTCCTGGGACACAACTGGCTCGCCTGCTACAATCCGTTGATTGACTGGGTTTCAAGCAGTATCTCGTTCTGAACACCAGAACAGCCTATTCCAGCACCTACAAGCTCATCTCCACAGCCTCCGGCACATCTGGTTTCGCCTGCTCCAGCTCTGGTCCCCTTGCCTCTGGCTGACTCTGCCTCCACTGATCCACTGCGTTTCTCTGAGTGCAAGTCCCTGCCGATTGCACTGATCAGTGCTCCAGCCTTTGCACTCGCCTGTTGTCTTGAGGGCTCTGTGCAGTTTAGTTTAGTTTACAACTCTGCTCTAAGGAAAGTGACCTTTACGCTGCATCCACTGCCCCCTATCCAGCTGATCTCTCTGGTGTTCCTCCAGAGTATCATGACTTTGCAGATGTGTTCAGCAAGAGCAAGGCTGATACCCTTGCTCCATACCACGAGTTTGATTTAAAGATTGATTTGGAAGAAGGAGCTTCCCCTCCTGTCAGCGTCACTTATTCTCTTTCACCCTCCGAGCTGGAGTCCCTCCAGACATTCCTTGATGAACACCTCTCTATGGGTTTCATCTGCCCATCTTCCTCTGCACACACTGCTCCAGTCCTCTTCATCCACAAGAAGGACAGTTCACTCTGCCTTTGTGTTGACTTCCGAGGACTGAACAAGATCATGAAGAAAGACCACTACCCCCTCCCCTGCATCTCTGACCTCCTTGATGCTCTGGCCTGAGTGAAGATCTATACTAAAATTGACCTCCAGCATGTGTACCATCTGGTCTGTATTGCTGAGGGCGATGAATGGAAGACTTCGTTCCGGACATGCTATGGTTCCTACAAATGGCTTGTCATGCCTTTCGGACTGACCAACTCTCCAGCAGCCTTCCAGCGATTTGTCAATTCTATCTTTGCTGATCTCCTCGACATCTTCATGATCATATACCTGGATGATATTCTTATATTCTCTGCTGACAAGGCTTCCCATAGGGAGTATGTCTGAGAAGTCCTCTGACAACTCTGGAAACACAGCCTCTATGCTAAACCAGATATATGCGAATTCCATACCAACTCTACTGAGTACCTTGGATACCGCCTCTCGCCCTCCAGACTTACCATGTCCCCTGAGAAAGTCAAAGCCATTCTTGACTGGCCCGAGCCCTGGAAGGTCCAAGATATTCAATCCTTCCTCAGATTTGCTAATTTCTACTGCCATTTCATCCATGACTACTCTGGTCTTGTCATCCCCTTGACCTGCCTTACTCATAAGGGTTTTTCCATGGGACTTCAACAACACTTGTCACTCTGCCTTCTGGCGCCTTAAGGAAGTGTTTACCTCTGCTCCTATTCTAACTCACTGGGTACCTGATGCTCCACTGATCATTGAGACTGACGCCTCCAATTACATGATCGCTGGCATCCTCTTGCTCCAATGTCCAGACAAAGAACTCCAGCCTGTCACTTTCTACTCCTGGACTCTCTCCACTGCAGAGCTCAACTACGACACCCACGACAAGGAATTGCTTGCCATCCATGAGTCCTTCCAGACTTGGCAGCATTACCTTGAAGGTTCAGGTACTCTAGTCAATGTCATGACTAACCACAAGAACTTGGAATACTTTTCCACCACAAAACTCTTGACCTGCTGTCAAGCCTGGTGGTCAGAGTTTCTCTCCCAGTTCAACATGGTTGTCCGTTTCCACCCCAGATGCTTAGGTGCCAAGCCTGATGCCTTGACTAGATGCTGGGATGTCTACCCCAAAGAGGGGGATAGAGACTATGCCCACATCAATCCACATAATTTCCATCCTGTCTTTACACAGGAACAGCTCGTCGCATCACTCCAGGCTACATACCTCACAACTCCAGTACTCTGAGCTGCCTTCTTGTTTGACATCAAGACCCTTCATAATGACATCCTCTCAGCTCTCTCTTCTGATCCTATTGCCTCTGTCCACTTGTCCAACTCCGAAGAGTCCAATCCTCACTGGACCATAGACCCAGAAGGTTTCTTGCATCTCGATAATCATATCTTTGTCCCCAATGCTAATGATCTCCACCTCCAGGTCCTCCAGTACAAGCACGATCATCCACTCTCTGGATATTTTGGACAGAACTGGACATTAAAGCTCATCTGTCGAGAATACACCTGGCTGGGCATCCAGACCTTTGTCAAAGAGTATATCTCCTCTTGTACATCCTGTGCTCACGCCAAGGTCCCTTGTCATAAGCCCTATGGCCTTCTTAAACAGCTCCCCATCCCTGAAAAGCCTTGGAATTCCATCTCCATGGACTTCATTGAGCAACTCCCTGCTTCCTCTGGACATACCGCTATTCTCATCGTCGTGGACTGTCTGTCCAAACAATGCATATTTATCCCTACAGACGATAAGGTATCATCTCTGAAGTTAGCCAAACTCTTCCTTCTCCATGTCTTTTCCAAGCATGGAGTCCCCTCCTATATCACCTCCAATTGAGGCTCGGAGTTCGTCTCCCACTTCTTCCGCTCTCTCAGTAAGGCTCTCAACATCTGCCTCCACTTTACCTCCAGTTATCATCCAGAGGGCGATGGTCAGACAGAGCGTATGAACCAGACACTCAAGCAATACCTCTGGATCTATTGTAACTACCAACAGGACAATTGGTCCAAACTCCTGCTGCTTGTGGAGTTCGCATACAATAACACTCCAAACGCTACCACCGGTGTGTCTCCGTTCTTCACTAATAAGAGCTACTACCCCAACCTTGCTGTCCATTTGGAGTGCGATCTCACCTCTGCTTGAGCCCAAGAGTGCTCTGTAGACCTCGATTCCCTCCATGAATTCCTCTGTGAGGAGATAGCCACTGCTTAAAAACGGTACCAAGGACCTGCTGATGCTAAACGAACTTCAGCACTGGACTTGAAAGTCAGTGACCTGGTCTTTGTCAAAGCTAAGTACTTCTGCTCTATGTGGCCTTCCAAAAAGCTTTCTGAAAAGAACCTCAGTCCATACCCTATTATCACTCAAGCAGGCTCCCTCTCCTTCATGCTCCGGCTTCTGGAGAATATGAAGTCTGTACATCCGGTCTTCCATGTCTCTCAGCTGGAACCTGCAGTTCCCAACACTATTCCAAATCATACTCAACCACCACTGCCTCTGGTTGAGGTTGACGGAGAACCAGAGTTTGAGATCTCCGAGATTCTTGACTCCAAGATAGATCAAAGACAGCATCATTGCACGTTGTTGTACCTAGTCCAGTGGTCCGGATATGAAGGAACTAATGAAGAAACCTCATGGCTTCTCGCTACTGAGTTAGGTCATGCTTCAGAGCTTGTTGAGGAGTTTCACCTCTGGTATCTGGACAAGTCTGGACCTCACTTCGCTTGATCTGCCAGATAACTTGCATTATTGATTATATACAGGAGGCAGCTGGTTTCTACCTAAACCTCTCTATCGCTCTCCTCATTGTTGTCTTTGTCCTTCCCCACCTCCTTCTCTGCCTTCTTCCTTGCAAACTCCACAAACTCCTTTCTCTCCTGCTCATCCGCTGCTTCCTTCTCTTCCGTCCTTAACTTCACCATCTCCCCGGTGGCCTCCCAGACCTCTCTCTCAACCACCATCTCCTCCGCCATCTCTGTCTCCACCCCGTTGTCTCCATATACCTCCAGAGCCTTGAGCTCCACCAACTGCTCCAGCGACCAGTTCTGGCACTTGAAGCCCAGCCAGATTTGGTCACGGATCTCGTGGACCACCTGGAACAGCTGGGTTAGCTTGCTGCCTCCTATCTCTACCTTTTCCTCTGTTCATACCTTTTTCTTCGCCACCTCTGGCTCCTCCATTTTCCACTTCCGCTTCTTTTCCACCTGGTCCTCTCCAGGCTGCTTGCACCTCACCTTCGCATCCTGGCACTCCAAGCATGCCGTTGACTTACCTGACATCAGCTGGCACACCAGGCCCTGCTCCTCACACCTCTGGCACTCTGGCATTGTCAGTGTCCTCACCTTCTCCTTGCCCTTGCTCAGCTCCACCTGCGCTTGCTGGGCCTGTACCTGCTCTGCCTATGCTCCGGTTAGTCTGAGTCACCTCACCGAAAACCACTCACCCTTTTCCTTGCGGCCTCCTCTGCCACCTTCTTCTTCATGGCCTCTTCCTCTGCCCATTTCCTCATGGCCTCCTCCGCCGCCTTCCTCTGCATCTCCTTCTCCTTCTTGACCCTGACCTGCCTCCTCTGCTTGCTGGCCTTTGCACACCACAGTGTGTCATCATCGTTCTCATTCTCCGCCAGGCGGTCGTTGGACCAGGTCTTAATATCGGATGTGTTGGACATGGTGATGAGTGGTAGTGGATGAAGTGACACCAAGCAGGCAGGTTTCTTTTTTAACAGATGAACCAAACTCCGTTTCAGACTCCAAAACCAATCAACAGTGTCATGTGCTAACAGCCTTCAGGGGTTCAGGCCTAAGAGGGGGATACTGTCATATCCTGCCCAACTCTGGTCACTCCAGACCAACTCCGGACCAGTTCCCCCGGTTATGCGCATGTTCTCAACTCTGGACCAACTCCATTGATCCTCTGGTTCATTCTCATTCAATATCATAGATCTTGACTTTGGACCTTTTCCTATATGTTTGTTAAACACTGGGGACAAACTCTGGACTAACTCTGGACTTCAGAGTTAGGTTAGTTGAATGGGACTTGGCTTCACCTTATGTGGTGTGCCTTTGCAGAAAGTCCGGTGTCCTGAATTTGCGGAGGGTCGGAGTTTGGAGGAGAGTCTCAGACTCAAGGAGATCATCAGATCAAGATGAGGATGGGGCAAGGTTAAGTCAAGGTTAAGTTGAGATTCGAACTGAGGTATCTACTGACAGAAGTAGAGACTTTATATACTAAGAGAGATGAGATCAGGTAAGTCTTCAATGTGCGCAGGCACAGAGGTATGTAACTATGTAAGTGAAACGGAAGTCAAGATAAGACATTGAGATGGAATGGGAAAAGAAATGTCAAGATGAAACTGAAATGGAGATGTCATAGTGGAACATACGGAGAGATGTCAAGGTAGAACATAATAGAAAAGGTCTGAAGTCAAGGTCTATGATATTGAGCGAGAACGAACTGGAGGATCAATGGAGTTGGTCTGGAGTTGAGTATGTGCGCGCAACCGGGGGAACTGGTCTGGAGTTGGTCCAGAGTGACCAGAGTTGGGCAGGATATGACAGTATCCCCCTCTTAGGCCTGAACCCCTGAAGGCCATTAGCACATGACTCCGTTGATTGATTTTGGAGTCTGAAACAGAGTTTGGTTTGTCTATTAAAAAAGAAATCTGCGTGCTCAGAGTCACTTCATCCACTACCACTCATCACCATGTCTGGCACACCCAATATCAAGACCTGGCCCGACGTCCGCTTGGCGGAGGATGAGAATGATGACAACGACCTTTGGAGGGCAAAGGCCTCTGAGCGGAGGAGGCAGGTCAAGGTTAAGAGGGAGGAGGAGGTGCGGAAGAAGGCAGCAGAGGAGGCCGCGAGGAAGTGGGCGGAGGAAGAGGCCATGAAGAAAAGGGTGAGTGGTTTTCAGTGATGTGACTCAGACTAACTGGAGCACAGGTAGAGCAGGTACAGGCGCAGCAAGCACAGGTAGGGCCAAGCAAGGGCAAGGGGAAGGCGAGGATGCCGACAATGCCGGAGTGCCAGAGGTGTGAGGAGCAGGGCCTGACGTGCGAGCAGGCATCAGGTAAGTTGACAGCATGCTTGGAGTGCCGGGATGCAAAGGTGAGGTGCTAGCAGCCTGGAGAAGAGAAGGTGGAGAAGAAGCAGAAGCAGAAAACGGAGGAGCCAGAGGTGGTGAAGAAAAAGGTATGAATGGAGGAAAAGGTGGAGATAGGAGGCAGTGAGCTGACCAAGCTGCTCTGGGTGGTCCGCAAGATTCGCGACCAGATCCGGTTGGGCTTCGAGTGCCAGGATTGGTCGCTGGAGCAGCTGGTGGAGCTGAAGGTGATGGGGGTGTACAGTGACGATGGAGTGGAGGCGCAGATGGCAGAGGAGATGGTGGATAAGAGGGAGGTCTGGGAGGCTGCCGGGGAGACGGCAGAGTTGAGGGCAGAAGAGAAGGAAGCAGCGGACGAGCAGGAGAGAAGGGAGATTGTGGAGTTCACGAAGAAGAAGGCAGAGAAGGAGGCAGAGGAGGTGGAAGAAAGCAGAGACGACGAGGATGAGGATAGAGAGGTGTAGGTAGAAGCTGGCCACCTCCTGTAAATAGTTAATAATCGCAATCATCCTGTGGGTCAAGCAGAGTGAGGTCCGGACTTGTCTGGATACCAGTGGTGAAACTCCTCAACAAGCTCTGAGGCATGACCTAACTCAGTGGCGAGAAGCCATGAGGTTTCTTCATCAGTTCCTTCATATCCGGACCACCAGACTAAGTACAACAACTTGCAATGATGCTGTCTGCGATCTATTTTGGAGTTAAGAATCTCGGAGATCTCGTACTCCGGTTCTCCGTCAACTTCAACTGGAGGTGGAGGTGGTTGAGTACGATTGGGAATAGTGTTGGGAATGGTGGGTTCCAGCTGAGAAACATGAAAGACTGGATGTACAGAGTTCATATTTTCCGGAAGCCGGAGCATGAAGGAGAGGGAGCCTGCTTGAGTGATGATAGGGTACAGACCGAGGTTCTTTTCAGAAAGCTTTTTGGAAGGCCACGTAGAGCGGAAGTACTTGGCTTTGACGAAGACCAGGTCACTGACTTTCAAGTCCAGCATTGGAGTTCATTTAGCATCAGCAGGTCCTTGGTACCATTTTTGAGCAGTGGCTATCTCCTCACGGAGGAATTTGTGGAGGGAATCAAGGTCTATGGAGTACTCTCAGGCTCGAGCAGAGGTGAGATCATGCTCCAGATGGACAGCGAGATTGGGGTGGTAACCCTTATTAGCAAAGAACGGAGACACACCAGTGGTAGTGTTCAGAGCATTATTGTATGCGAACTCTGCAAGCAGCAGGAGTTTGGACCAATTGTCCTGTTGGTAGTTACAATAGATCTGGAGATACTGTTCCAGGGTCTGGTTCATGCGTTCTGTCTGACCATCGCCCTCTGGATGATAACCAGAGGTGAAGTGGAGGCGGATGTTGAGAGCCTTACTGAGAGAGCAGAAAAAGTGGGAGACGAACTCCAAGCCTCAATCAGAAGTGATGTGGAAGGGAACTCCATGCTTAGAGAAGACGTGGAGGAGAAAGAGTTTGGCTAACTCTGGAGATGATACCTTATCGTCTGTAGGGATAAATATGCATTGTTTGGACAGACAGTCCATGACAACGAGGATAGCGGTATGTCCAGAGAAAGTGGGGAGTTGCTCGATGAAGTCCATGGAGATGGAATTCCAAGGCTTTTCGGGGATGGGGATCTGTTTAAGAAGGCTGTAGGGCTTATGACAAGGGACCTTGGTGCGAGTGCAGGATGTGCAAGAGGAGACATATTCTTTGACAAAGGTCTGGATGCCCGGCCAGGTGTATTCTCGATGGATGAGCTCTAATGTCCAATTCTGTCTGAAATGTCCAGAGAGCGGATGATCGTGTTTGTACCGGAGGACCTGGAGGCGGAGGTCATCAGTGTCGGGGACAAAGATATGATTATCTAGACACAAGAAACCTTCTGGGTCTATGGTCCAGCAGGGATCGGACTCTTCAGAGTTGGACAAGTGGACGGATGCAATAGGATCAGAAGGGAGAGCTGAGAGGATGTCATTGTGAAGTGTCTCGATGTCGAACAAGGAGGCAGCTCGGAGTACCAGAGTTGCAAGGTATGTAGCCCGGAGTGATGTGATGAGCTGTTCCTGTGTAAAGACAAGGCGGAAATTATGTGGATTGATGCGGGCGTAGTCCCTATCCCCCTCTTTGGGGTAGATGTCCCAGCATCTAGTCAAGGCATCAGGATCGGCACCTAAGTGTCCAGGGCAGAAACGGACAACCATATTGAACTGGGAGAGGAACTTTGACCACCGAGCTTGATGGCAGGTCAGGAGTTTTGTGGTGGAAAAGTATTCCAAGTTCTTGTGGTCAGTCACAACATTGACCGGAGTACCTGAACCTTCAAGGTAATGCCGCCAAGTCCGGAAGAACTCATGGATGGCAAGCAATTCCTTATCATGGGTGTTGTAGTTGAGCTCCGGAGTGGAGAGAGTCCAGGAGTAGAAGGCAACAGGCCGGAGTTCCTTGTCCGGACATTGGAGCGAGAGGATGCCGGCAATCGTGTAATCAGAGGTGTCAGTCTCAACGATCAGCGGAGCATCAGGTACCAAGTGAGTAAGAATAGGAGTGGAGGTAAACACTTCCTTAAGACGCCGAAAGGCAAAGCGACAAGCATCATTGAAGTCCCATGGAAAGCCCTTACGAGTAAGGCAGGTCAAGGGAATGACGAGACCGGAGTAATCATGGATAAAACAGCAGTAGAAATTAGCGAATCTGAGGAATGACTGAATATCTCGAACCTTCTGGGGCTCGGGCCAGTCAAGAATGGCTTTGACTTTCTCGGGGGACATGGTAAGTCTGGAGGGCAAGAGGCGGTATCCGAGGTACTTGGTAGAGTTGGTATGGAATTCGCATTTATCAGGTTTAGCATAAAGGCCATGTTTCCGGAGTCGTTGGAGGACCTCTCGGACATGCTCCCTATGGGAAGCCTTGTCAGCAGAGAATATAAGAATATCATCCAGGTATATGATCATGAAGACATCGAGGAGATCAGCAAAGATAGAATTGACAAATCGCTGGAAGGCCACTGGGGAGTTGGTCAGTCTGAAAGGCATGACAAGCCATTCATAGGAACCATAGCGTGTCCGGAACAAAGTCTTCCATTCATCGCCCTCAGCAATGTGGACCAGATGGTATGCATGCTGGAGGTTGATTTTGGTATAGATTTTCGCTTGGGCCAGAGCATCGAGGAGGTCGGAGATATGGGGAAGGGGGTAGTGGTCTTTCTTTGTTATCTTGTTCAGTCTTCGGAAGTCAACGCAAAGGTGGAGTGAACTGTCCTTCTTGCGGACAAAGAGGACCGGAGTGGCATGAGTGGAGGAGGATGGGCGGATGAAACCCATGGAGAGATGTTCATCGAGGAATGTCTGGAGGGACTCCAGCTTGGAGGGTGAAAGGGAATAAGTGATGCCAATAGGAGGGGAAGCTCCTTCTTCCAAGTCGATCTTTAAATCAAACTCATGGTGTGGAGCAAGGGTATCAGCCTTGCTCTTGCTGAACACATCTGCAAAGTCATGATACTCCAGAGGAACACTGGAGAGATCAGCTGGATCAGGGGCAGTGGATGCAGCACGAAGGTCACTTTCCTTAGAGCGGAGTTGCAGACTAAACTGCACAGAGCCCTCAAGATGACAAGTGAGTGCGAAGGCCGGAGCGCTGATCAGCGCGATCGGTGGAGCCTTGCACTCGGAGAAATGTGGTGGATTGGTGGAGGGGGAGTTGGCTGGAGGCAGGGGAACTGGAGCCAGGGTAGGCAAAACCGGAGTAGCTGGAGGCTGTGGAGATGAGCTCGTAGGTGCTGGAATGGGCTATTCTGGTGTCCAGAATGAGATACTGCTCAAAACCCAGTCAATCAATGGATTGTAGCGGGCGAGCCAGTTGTGTCCCAGGACACTGGAGCAGGATCCATCTAGCGGAGTGACATAAAATGTCATTGGAGTGATATCACTGGTTTCGAAATGAACAGAGAGGTCAACAGCTTGGGAAAGAATAGAATTGGAGGTTCCGTCGAACAACCGGAGTTGTATTGGAGGAACGGAGTAGGTCAAAAGAGCATGTTCATTCACGAAAGTGGAGTCAATGAAGCAATCGGAGGATCTGGAATCCAACAATGCGGGAAATGTAGGAATGTTGTAGGAGATTAGAGAGATGGATGGCATAAGGGATCTGGGGTCTAAAAGAGCGGACGCATTGAGTCGGATCTCCAAGGGTGCACGGGAAGAGTCAACACAACTTCCTGTCCATGCAGAGTCACAGAGGCTGCTGCTTATTTTTTCGCCTCAGAGGTGTCCAGTTTAGCTTCTGGAGTTGAGGTCTTTGTGGCAGGAACGAACTCCAGACTAACTCTGGACTTTGGAGTTAGGTTAGTCGAACAGGACTTGGCTTCACCTTATGTGGTGCGCCTTTGCAGAAAGTCCGGTGTCCTGAATTTGTGGAGGGTCGGAGTTTGGAGGAGAGTCTCGGACTCAAGAAGATCGTCAGATCAAGATGAGGATGGGGCAAGGTTAAGTCAAGGTTAAGTTGAGATTTGAACTGAGGTATCTACTGACAGAAGTAGAGACTTTATATACTAAGAGAGATGAGATTGGGTAAGTCTTCAATGTGTGCAGGCACAGAGGTAACTATGTAAGT
>JBBPKI010001356.1:0-12959 GCA_038089155.1 Nevesoporus exiguus
CCCATGGACCTCGCCGTGGGCAATATGCTTCCCTATCTCCACTTTACCCCAGGTGATACAGGTGAGCAAATGACCTCCCGAAGGTATGTCTGCGACTGAGAACAGCAAAGTATGGTTTCTCGGCTGGGTACCGAAAAGTGCGGGTGCGATGGTGGGCACGTGTGTTGGCATCTTCCTACTCTCCATAATGGAACGATGGCTGGCGGCGTGTCTCAGTATCGCTGAACAGCACTGGGCCGAAAGGTAAATTGCCGCCTGGCTTCCTCCTACCGATGCCTCGCGTCATGTGCACTCACAAACGCCCCGTATCTTCGACACACAGTGCAGCAGTCCCGATCATCAAAGGAACTGGCGGTATCAATCCACACTCGTTACCATCCAGATCATCTGCACTGTCCTCGTCTTCGTCAACCTCAAAAAAACACAATGGGCATTTCCCGCAGTTTGTGCCAGAAATCGATATCACGAGAGGCATCTTGTTTGCAGCGCAAAGGTTCCTCCAGGTGCTCTTTATGTTAATCGCCATGTGAGTATTTGAAGGTCCACTGGACCGTCTAGGCCCTCATAACTGAACACGTTTTCAGGACGTTCCAAGCCGCGTTTATACTGTCGATCGTGGTAGGGTCGGGCGTAGGTGAAACGTTGTTTGGGCGTTTCTTGTCTTCCCACTCGGAGCATCATTGATCATCCGTTGCGGTTGTTGTGGCTCGCAATAAGTGGTATTTTGTGGTTGAGGACTTCGATTGCAATGTATTTTTTTGACAGCCCTCTGGACAATGTTTGTTTAATCTCAGCACGGTCGCTTGTGGAGATTATATTTCCCCAGGTTCACTCGGCGTTGGTGGCCGTGTAGGTGTTGCTTATCGAACCTTGTGTGCATAGCGGAAGATCAGGTCCATGCCCAGATGACGCTAGCGTGGTAGAAGAGCAGGCGGGGCCCGATCACCCCTGCGAAGCTACCAACTCAATGCGTACACGCCGACGGAAGCGAGCATATGCGTCGCAGGGACTTGAGTGATGGTTATGACACGCCGCAAAGTTGGTTGCAAAATGGGAGAGAGCGGGTAGGGTGTAAGGAGGCTTCTCATCTCGACATGGAGGTCAATGAAGCCTGAGAGGGGACCATTCACCTGGCCGGAGTAGCAATAAGCTCTCATAGCTGTCACTTGCGGTATATAATGGATCCAACCAGGAGCCTGACCCTGAACCGTGGCGAGGGGCGCCCGACGAGCACCCGCCGGGCCCACAAATAAGAAACGGTCCCAGTGTCCACTTTCGCACGCAAGTCGTCCAGCTTGGACACGAATCCAAGGCTAGCACGAACGGGTGGGCGGTGGTAGTGACGGCACCCCGTTCGATCTGGACAAACCAGAGGCTTCCTTGTGGCATATAATGTATCCAACTTGAGAGCCTGAGTCTGATCCGTGGAGAGGGCACCAGACGAGCACCCAGGCTGCGAATAGGAATGAGAGCCCAAGTGTCCTCTTTCGCACGCAAATCACTCAGCCTGGACACGGATCCAAGGTGGTGTGGGTGACAGGACTTCTTGGACAGAGCGATGATCCGTTCACCGCTGCACTGCCAGCATTACTGAGGATGCGTAGCAATATTATTTTAGTCGTCTTGCAAAGAAGTGCTTTCCAACTCTTTCGCACACAGATCGTCGCCCAACACACGTCGCCATGCGCGGTTGCGGCAGTCGTTTGTGACAGGCAGAACACTACACAGGCAGCGGGTTCGGGCGGCTACTGCCACCCCGATCACCGCCCTTCGAAGACTCTTACGGAGACACTGAGTCGCACGATAGGAGCGAACACGAAGGGACCGGACAGAGCATTATGTGATGGACACGGAGTTGGTAAGGAGGCTTCTCATCCAGCCAGTGATGTCATGCGCCCACCCCCATTCCCACTAGCCAGGCACCTTCAAGGGTCCCATTCGGGCGCCAAGCGTGCTTCTCCACTGGCACCGCAAGGGATTCAATGATCCAAATTGGGTTCCGATCAAAACTCCGCTGTCCCGTAAAGAGTCCCGTTTCGCGGTCGCGCAGCCGATACGCTGCGCCCTATCCATTGCTCGCCGCCGCCATGTCCGCTGGCGCGCCCCCGACGATCCCAGCCAGTCTGCAGATATACAAGTATGTCTTGGAGACACCACCCGCCTCCACTCGTTCACGTTCATTGACTTCCTAGTTCCTACGTCGAAGATCCAATATGGCAGGGTAAATTCACCGCGATTTGGTGCTCGTGCTTGGGCGCTGCGATTGTCATTTCGCTCCCGTCGCTCGTACATGCGTTGCGGAATGGGAGCGCATTCACAGGATTCTTTGGTGTTTCCGGGGGTTCTGGGGCGGGTAGATATTCTGCTGTGATGAGCGAAGAAAAGACGCCCACATCCCCATCCCTGTCGAGAAGACCCAAGATAGCGACATACTGGGACTCGTTGGTGTCTGTTCGCCAATGGTCTGTACCGTACCTCGAGTTGAACGCTGGGCAGGGTGCATATGTTCAACACACGATCGTTTCCCCCTCAACTGATGTACCTTCTAGTCTTCGTTCTCGCTACGTATCTTGCCATCACGCTGGTGTGCATCGTGAAGGATGCACCACTCGTCTTCAACCCGAACAGGGCAGGTACGTGAAATTCCCTTATCCTGTCTCTTCAAACATAGAGTCGTCAACCCTGCACCCAAGGTTTTCTTGCATTCGCCCAATTTCCGATCGTATTCCTATTCGCCACGAAAAATTCCATCTTGTCGCTCCTTCTCGGACCTGGGCACGGTTATGAGCAACTCAATTTTATCCACCGCATGGCAGGGCGCCTCATGTTTCTCTCTGCCGCCATCCACGGCGGTCTCTGGATTCGCAACCACCTCCAATATGGATTGCCCATTCTCGGCCCCCAAAAAGAAACATCAGGCGTTGCATCGTTTGCATTGCTTGGCTGTATCGTTCTCTTTTCGCTCCGACCTGTCCGAAGGTGGTTTTATCAAGCGTTCTTTATAATTCAGTAAGTGCTTACTTACTCGCGGTGGTGGAGAAGATGACGTGGACGCGGATATATGCAGTGTCATCACGTTTGTCGCGTTCTTCGTGTGCGTCTGTTATCATTCCATATATGCACCGCCGTGGATATTTCCGCCAATTGCGTTTTACGCGGCGGATATGTTCCTTCGCTTGCTCCGCTACCGATTCAAGGACGCGACGATGATAGCCCAGGACAATTTAATGACACTTGTGCGTGTTGGACTGTGTCATCTGTGCGGATGTACTAATGACAATTCCTCAGGTGCGTGTACACGATTGTGACGGGGGATGGGTTGCGGGTCAGCATATCTGTCTCCGCGTCTTTTTCTCTGGGCGTGTTCTGGAGAGTCACCCCTTGAGCATCCTTTCCGCCCCACCAGCGCACTCGTGTCTGTCCAACCCGGGCTTACTCCTCGGTGCTCGCGTCAATGGCGATTGGACGCGCGCGTTGAATACATTCGTCCGGAAGAAACAGGAGAAGTTGGTCCCGACGGACGAAAGCTGCAGCGACAAGGACAGAGATATATCGGTTCCTCTCAAGGTCATGATCGATGGACCTTACGGGGGTTCGAGCGTGGACCTTGGACAATACGAAAATGTGCTACTCGTCTCTGGTGGATCTGGCATCACCTTTACACTTGGTATGTTGGATGATATCGTTGGAAGGTGTGTCAAGCTGCGTCGCCGTGGCGGCGAGCGGACTCGACGAATCGAATTTGCATGGTGTATTCGGTCGTTTGGTGAGCACCACTCCTCGACGCCAGGCACGTTGAATTCTCATGTCTTTCGTTGTCGCCTCTAGGTAACATCACCTGGTTCGCACCCATGCTGACGGACATTGCCAACACGGCCGCCAACTCTTCCATTGATCTCCATATCTCGGTCTTTGTCACGTGTTTGTGCGATCCGGAAGTGATGCCTTTTATCCCC
This sequence comes from Nevesoporus exiguus, assembly GCA_038089155.1. NCBI lineage: Eukaryota > Fungi > Basidiomycota > Agaricomycetes > Boletales > Boletaceae > Nevesoporus > Nevesoporus exiguus. Next base: position 3,957 of record JBBPKI010001356.1, read on the forward strand.
AACTGCGACGTGACGATGGCCAAGCCATCGGTCTACGGTTTACTCCAAGATTTGGCCAATGGCTCTGGAAGCGCTTCATACTCTTCTAGGGGTTCGGTGGAGGAAGAATGTCACGGTGTAGGACGACCCCAGGTCGAGACGGACGGACGCGCGGGTGGCGTGGCTGTATGTGCGAGTGGTCCGGCAAGTCTGACGATGGAAGCCCAGAACGCGGTCGCGCGATTAGGGGTCGTGCGAGGGATCGAACTGGGCGGGGTGGCTATCCACGTCGAGCAGTTTACGCTGTAACGTCGCAAGTCATAATTTATGGGGGCAGGTGTCGTTGACTTGGACGTGTATATATCTGCATCTGTATTCTTGGAGCGTGTACAGTCTGCCTGGTGGGGTGCGATAAAATGGTGCGATGTAGGACTCTGCGTCACGGTTGGGCGTGTCAAGATGATTGACACTGGCAGGCGAGGCTAATAAAATATGGGCACGAAAAGGGGAGCGCCACGGCTGTCGAGACAGATGTAAGGAATAATCATCTCACCTCAGTCGTCGTGCGGTGCAACGGACTGAGGTGTCTATGTACGAGGCATAGGCTTTATGTACGGTACAGAACGTATTGAGGCGAAAGGAGTGGAGCATGAGGTTGCGAGTAAAGTAGTTGACAGGCACAGAGAACGTGTGCCTGCGACGTTTATTTGACGTCGTTCGCGGCACATGGCTCAGTCAGTCCGTTGCACCGCACGACGACCGAGTGTGTCTCGACAGCCGTCGCGCTCCCCTTTCTCGCGCTTATATTCTATCGCTGGCCGCTCAACGAGACGGTGGCTCACGGAATGAACGAGTCAGCTTAAATGTTAGTTTAGTACGAAGCCGCGCCCAGAAGCGCGCGAAGGGGTGCGAGAAGAGGAAACTGCGTCACTTGGAACGAAACCAGCCCGCGTGTCTCGGACGAGTCGTTAAAGCACTTTATTTGAGAAGACGGACGCGGAATTCCTCGGGCTTTCGAGGTGTTATTTGTGTAGTGGTGGATTAGACGACGGGGCGAGTCAAGTAGCAACGGATCAGCTCGGGAATCTCGGCCGAAGTTGAAGCTGATCTGCATTGGTGCGCATACGAATGACGTCAGTCCCTGTTTAGGAGATGCTGAATCCTAACACCGCCGAGTCTGAGTCCCGAAACGTGCAACTTTACGAGCCCCTGACCCACCTCCGCATTGTAGAAGATGGAAGATCAGTGCATCATACCGGTCGAGATCATCTGTCAGATTCTCTCCCTGCTAACCCCACGAGAAATCGTCCGCTTGCGCACGGTGAGTACCCGTCTACCCTGAGTGGTGGCAACTCGTCTGGTGCTGACCCCACCGCTGCCTGCCAGGTTTCGAAGCAATTTCGTGACATCAGCTATGCTCCCACAATTTGGAGGGCCCTGTACGCAAACGCACGCCTGCCCCGCCCACCCGGCCCATTTCCTTCCCAATCGGTCCAGTTTCTCGAGCGTACTCTCATCAAATCCGAGCGGCTGGCACAGTCATGGACGATGCAACCTATGCGATATGGTTCGTATATACGGATTCGACTTGGGAAGTTGCCGATGTCTACTCCCAAAATCTTGAATGGCAAGTGGCTCGTTGCTTGCGAGTCCTCTAGGAGGTTCGTAGTGCACGACCTCGACTCGGTGACAGTGCCGCATCTTCAACAAGTCCTGTGGGAGCAAGAAACACCTGTCCATGAATGGGACTCGGCTACTGTGGTAGCAAGTGAAGGGCCCGTGCTCTATATCCTGTTTAGTGACGCCATCGAGGGAAATCAGTTTCAGCCCTGGTATGTGAAAACGAGTTCACGTTTACGCTTTCTTTGTTCATCTCTTTATTTTTCAGGAAGCTCTTGGAGTTTCGTGTAAACACTGACTCCGGCTCTCTTTATCGTTCACTTTTTTTGGATGTCCCTATGAAACATTTTGATCAACCTGAATGTTTGGATGGCGGCTATGGACCGTTTTTACACATCGGGACTCAAAAGCTGATCTTTGATGTGGAAACACAGCAATTCTATGGATTCCCTCCATTTAGTTCAGCGCTTCCAGTAGTACGTATTTGCCATCGTGAAGGAACGTCTCACCCTCATCAAACAGCAGGACAGGCCATCCTCACCACTATTCACCCCATTGAAACTTGGGGTTACTCTTTGTACGAAAACACATCTTCTCCATCTCCACGGTGTCATGCACAATGCCGCGCAATCTCTGGAATCTACACTAGTACAAGCATTCATTTTACCCACCGAGGCGTGTTCAGCTCACAGCAGCCCCAATTTCCTCCGCCTCTCCCATGAGGGAATCATTCACGATCTGCCCGAAGTCATCCATCTCATCCGGAATTCCCTCGTTGATCCAATAAGCGGTGCAACAAATATTAGACTTTTATCCCCAGCAACCGGCCTAATGCATATGCACTATTCCTGCATCGACCTCACGCTGCCAAAGCATTCACCTGCCGACACGAATACGGTGTTGCCTATAACAATCGATACGCACGACATTTTCGAAGCACAAGACGATGTCTATCGCCATCACACCAGAGGCTGGACATGCCATGTCGAGTTTTTGGACGATGGATATGTGAGGGGTCTCTGGCACCCCAGTCCGCCGAAATATGAATATGTCCATACAAGCTTCGCGGAGGATATTTCCTTCTTGCGATTCACGATCGATGCGTCGCAGGAGCGATGTACAGGTATCCTAGGGGAGCCGTTACCTCCAGATGAGCGTGGGGACGAACCGCCGTATCTTGTACATCGCTCAGTGGAATGCGTGAGAGGTAAGTTGTGTTACGATAGGAGAGGTAGGTGGGACAATTGGGACGTGACTACGGTGGTAGATTTTGAGTAGTTCATCAGCGGTTGTCGTCGAGCGTTGCATGGTTTCTTCACGTTACCGATACAGTGCCTCGTAAGAGACTAGTAACTGCTTGTCAACGCGCTACCTTTCCCGCACCGAGCGATGCGACGGACTAGTGCATCTCTTTCAAACAAGACATGCGTGATTTCCTGTTTCGTCTGCCTTCGTGACGGATCGTTCATTAGTTCCGAGGCCAGAGGCGTGGAAACTATCTCTGAAGACCTCGCCGTAGTGAATCAACTACGGCCTGTGAACGTTGTCAACTGCATATCAGTACACGACGGTGTCATGGTAGTCGCCTATGACGGGTTGGTATGAGCACGACGGCGACCAACATTCATCATCTCCTATCTGGAACTCATACCACCACCATTGATTTCCAGTGCAGAATCGCCTTGATGGACGACTTGTTGAGGGCGGGGGGATTAAAGTTTCCGCAGTTTGAATTGTGTACGGCCACACAAAGTCGGCCTAGCAAATGATTCAGCCTGAGCTGCTGGCGTTGGAGTGAGTGATGTGTACGCACATCTCTGCTGTCCATAGCTTGGTTAGTTGCAAATGACATCGTTTTCGATTCATGCTCTTCCGGGTTCAGAGCGAGATACCGGTTCAAATGGCAACGTTCTCCCAAACTGAGGACTACTTCGTCATGAGGCCTTCTCGGGGCAGCAGAGTTCACGGTGCGATGCAATGAAGGATTTACAGTGTACTGCCGCACTGCTCGTTGGGCAGTGATCCTAGAAGTTAGCACCGGTGCTCACCTAGGAAGTGTACGACCTGCTATGTGGGCGGTGGCAAGACCATGAAAGGGTGTTCACGCCTACCCTTAATGGCGTCGTTTAGCAAATACCCGCGTCCCGCTTGCTCGGAAGGGAATATATGTAATAGCCTGGCTCACCTTGGAAAACAGGGGTATTGAGCAGCGCTGAAAATGGCCGTGCGACGTGGGGATTTGTTAGAGGTGGATGTAGCCTTGGAATATGGCGTATGTACCTTCTGAGGATCGCTTTTGACCATCCAAGGTCTTTGGAATTATGACGCGGGATAGTTTCTACTTTATTTGATGCAGTAAAGCTGAGCGATGCATAGCAGAGCCAAGCACCCATCCCATGATGTTCACATGCACAATGCAAGGTGATGTGCTCGAGTAACTGACAAGTTCTGCACACACAAGAACAACCAGTCGACTGCCTCACGCACGTCTTGTAACGATGAAACAGCAATGTGAACATACCCCCCCAATGTCGACACGCATAAAACCTCCAGGCTCGCAATCCGATTCTTCTTCCTTTCCTTCTCCCCGCTGTCTTCCTCCGCGTACCCCTTCCGTGCATTGTCTCGCCTGGGACGGTCACACTTCGTAGTCTTGTCGGATCTCGGTCGCGGATGCTCGTGAGGGCATCCTATTTGTTTGCTAGAAGGAGAAGTGGTACACTGAGAATCCGAGGCGAAGAAAAAACAGAGTCTATTGCACGTGTCGTGTGTACAAAGGAGGATTCGTAATACGCGGAATGGAGCGCTGTCAACTATCGGGATATGTACATATCACAGCGAGCCATTCGACGTACCAAATACCTCCCATCCTTCCCAAAGCCTCTCTCTATCCTGCGCGCCGATCGCGTACATGACAGCAGGGCAGTTGTCATAATATCAACCTGATTCCCTTTTTTGGTCCCGAGGTCGAATAAGTTGAGAATGGTCAACGGGAGAGAGGCCTTGCTCACTGGCGACGAACATGAAGTGTGCTCCGAGGATACATGAGCGAAACCTACTGTTCTGTCCAAGGGCCGGTCCCAGGATCGAGGCCATGCGTGCCACTATAGAGCGTCTTGATCTTCTCCAGCAACGTTTGCCGATGCATGTACATACCGTTTGCTAGTGTTGTAAGCGATTCGCTCACCGTTTTCCTGGCGTCATCGAGGCCGGAGATAATGATTACACTGCGGTATTTGATGGCACATTCGAGGACGCTAACGAGGTGCCCACCGAGTATGTAGGTATTCGCGTAAGCCCCCGAGAAGGTGGTACGTGGTAAACACAAGCAAACTTGTTTGGTCGATGCTGGCCTCAGCATTCCTCTTTACCGCTGCAACCCCGAGCGTCCGTTGTCTCCCTTTGCCATCGCCCGGGTCGGTCCAGTTGATAATTCAGGGTTACATCCAGACGCGACTCGAATCAACCGCTCCCCGTCCGCTATTGCCAAATTGACGGAGTGGCTCTGGACAATCCTCCGCCGCGTAATCGAAATCGGAGGACGAGTATCGCCTCGTTATGCTACATCGCCGGAATTGTGCGTGCACTACTGTTGACTCTCCCCGTACCTTCTAAAGGAACAGGTCAAGTAGTTTGTCGACGCGGCACATGGAATCCGGATCGCGCTCATGTTTTTTGCACGCGCATTGAAGACCTTAAGCTTGCGCAAGACACTACCTTGATTGATCAAATGACTGACAAGAATTCCCTGGATCTCAGAGATTATATATACAAGTCCTTGAAACCTAAATCAATTATCGGGCTTAGTGTGTTGTAGACCTGAGCAACCCCATACATATGGTGGTGGTCACTCAGCACCAACATTGCCAAGGCCCTGAGCTGTTCTGGATGGTCCAGCACCAATTACTACCCTCACTCATGCCTACGAATCAAAGACCCCATTAACACAGAGAAAATTGTCACAGAATGTGAGTTACTGAGTGTTAGTACAGTCATAATTGCATAATGAAACTGACTCTGGTTCTGTTGTAGAGTTTGTTGTTGATACTCTTGTGCTGTTGCTTGATCTAGCCAGGCAAAAGATCACAAGCCTAATGAGATGGAGTTTGTGAAAGAAAGTCATAGAGTTGTCAAGCTCAATGGATGTTGGACTGCAGATGGTGAGTTTTCATATGTCAGTATGGTTATAATTCTATGACATTGATTGCATGATAGAATTTGGCACCAACATGCTTGTACCAGTTGCTTGATCTAGCCAAACAAATGGCTGTGGACCTAGTGGGATATCATACATGAAAGGAAGTCACCTGTTGGAAATGGGTGTCTAATAAGCAAGCACATGTGCAGCCGCCAGTGTGAGTGAACTGAGCAAGTGAGCTAACTGCTCTTTACATCTACCTACTTGAGCTTACCTGTAAGCCCATAGCATACACATCACATACACTACAGTATATAACTTGCTGCACCATGTGGATGTAGAGTAGTCTGGAACACTTGCCATGGCCTATGATGAGAGACACTGAGAGGAGTGGATGATGGAATGGGACCATGCTCTATATGGACTATGAGGTATGGGTACAAGAGACAACTACCATCTATGAGGTGCATCCATACTATATATGTGATGGTAGTGTGCTGGGATGTTACATAGTCAGTGACCTCTTGTCCTTGTACCTCATAGTCGCCTATAGAGATTGTGGTCCAGTTCTGTTCCGCCTGATTCCTCAGTGTTCCCACCATTAGCCACAGTGGGCTCCCCCTAAGTAGTCTCCCTCTCAATAGCCATTGCGCTCCTCTCTTTTGCCCCCCTATTTTTATCATTACCAATTGTCAACATTGAAATGCCCAGAAGACATAACACAACGTTGCAGATCACAATTCGAGACCAAATCTAGCAAAAATCCAAATCCTCCAACTCCACTGCGCATGCTTCTGCACACTGACTAACGTCAGTCAATCATGCTGCGCACACTGCCACAATGCAGCATTTCATTGAATACAGCCAAGTCCAACATTGAGGGTTTCCTGGAAGAACTGTATAGGTTTGAATTTGAAGTTGCACCTCTGGATGATGCCTGTAACATTATATGTGTAAAGATACCAGATGGCCTCTTGTATGCTTTGATTCCGACAATAGATTATTTTATTCTGGAATAGAAAGTTTCCACCATGCCGGATGGCAATATCTTTCTGCTTCGACTGGGATTACCAGAAGTAAAACGCCCTTGAGATTCTCCTTGCACCACAACAAGCACTCACATAGAAACTCAGTTCGCAATACCCTCAGACTCAGCACTCTAAGAGGAACACCTATGTCCATTCTATGCCATGCAAGTGTGCAGACCTTTCGAATATTCCAATCAAACAAATGAAATTCACATGTAATGAACATCTTGAGCTGCAGTAGCTTGACACCACAGCGGCAACCTAATGGTGTGAAGAGAAGATCAACAAATGCAGCCTGCCAGTGGATTCCATTGCAGCGACACCATCAGGGCAGCATCCAGAGAGGTGATCTGCAAGGTCTTCACTTCTAGGTGCTATTCCACAGTGAACATCCTTTGTCACCAACTCATCCATCCTGATGATGCTGCCCCATGACACCAGCTACAAACCTGAAATTTGGAGGTCCATATATGCAATTAATGCATGTGTACCTTGGCCCATGGCCCACCGCCATCTCAGTGAGCCAGGTCCCTCAAGCATACGTTGATGAAATCAAGAACAGCTGGCATGATTATGGACAATGCAGCCTCTGCGATGTTTCTTCCACTTGTAGAATTACCGATGAATGGTATTCCAGAAGTTACAGATGCAAGATGGCTGATTAGTTGCAAGTCATCCAGAAGTTTGTAGGGCACGACCCCGGCTCGCAGGCAATCTCAGCATGCCCTAGTATGGGAACACAACATATACTTTTTCCATGGTGCATGCTACCATTCATGGGTCTTGTGGCCACGTTCATCTCATCTGTTTTCAGGATGGTCTTGGAATTCTGCATGAACATCAACCCAGACCAGCTTTAACTTTTGCTTTGGTCTGAGGTCTGACCCATAGATACACCTGAATAGTGGGCCATGGGCCATACCTATGTATCCACTCTCAAGACATAATCTTCGGAGATCCAACAATTCTATGGACTCCCTCCAGTTGACAAAGCACTGATACTAGGTATGCAGCTAACCTTGTCCACAATCATCATTTGCCCATGAAACAAGAGGATAATATACCACCTAATATGAGCTTCATGCTTTACAGAGACAAACACCTGCTTACAGAAATGCATATTTGGAGCAACACTGGTACAAGCCTACACAATACCTACCAGTTCCTCCATTTGTGGCTGTTCTGGTGTCTTCTGTTTTTCCCATTGGGGATATTTTCATGAATCTCACGGGCTCATCCACACCATTTGAAACTCTATTGTCGACTTCATCAGCAGGGTGATGAACATCAGGCTTCTGTGTCACTCAACTTTGAGGGACAGTATATAGCTAACTTGCATTGATCTCACACTTCCCAAGCATACACCCATCAGTGCTACCACTGTCTTTCTGTTGTCCACCATTATGCATGACATTCTCGAAGCCAGCAATGTTTCCTTACACTGTCTCCCCGACTAGTGATGTGCTGGGCTCAGGCTCAAGCTCTGAGCCTGGCTGAGCCTGACCCTTGTGAGCCTGAGCCTGACCCAGGCCCACACCAGGGCTCTACAGGGCTCATGGCCTGGGCTTCATTTTGGATGGGCCTTGGGCCTCGGGCCTGAGCCCAGGCTTACAGACGAGAACTGTACTGTACAGTAATTGATCACATGTTTTCTTTTTCATCCATTCATCCCCAAAAGATTCCATCATCAACTTTAATAGAATATATGCATGAGAAAGGGGAGGTGCGACAGCTGTCGAGATACTCAGTCATTGTGCAGTGCAACGGACTGAGGTGTCTACATATGAAGTATAGGTCTTATATATGATACAGAATGCATACTATGGTAAAAGGGGTAATGCATAAGGTTGCAAGATATGGCTGTTAGCATACACAGGAATAGAGAAAAGTTATCATATGCATGAGGTACTGTATGCTCAAGGAATGGAGAGTGTTTATACACTGGCCATGGCGCATGCATGTCACTTGCACACTGGTGACTGGTCAGGCTGGATGAGATCAGGGTGGCAGTGTGCTTGCCAATTCCAACAAACTTAGCGTCAGATGAACAAGCATGTGTGTAGTCACAAGCATGAGCAGCACAAATGATCACTGGTATGCTTGTGGTGCACAGGCACTACATCCCTAAAGTATGTATGTCTCCATTCCATAGCCTCGCATATATACTTTGTTAGCTTTTCCTGTGTTTCGCCTGCCTGGATCCACTATGAAATCCAGTGTCCCCCTTTTACCATAATA
>JBBPKI010001357.1:0-12954 GCA_038089155.1 Nevesoporus exiguus
CAATGATCATGTTGAAGAAAACGCCGCGGGGCCAGAGAATGTTAACTCCGGGGTGTTCATGGTAATCTGGGTGACAATAGCGAATGACCTCTTCGCGGTTTCCTAGCCGGCTCTCCCTTGGAACATCTTCGCCTACATTCCGTAGAATCGGTTTCCCATTGACGCCAGCGCAATGACTCGACTTTCTCCAAGCTGCGCGATAGAACAGCGAGGTTATGTAGACGGCCCGAGCCCACGACAACGTTCGTGCGTAATTGAATACCGGAGGGATACGGGACTCGTCTGGGGAAATGATGTTTCTGTCGTACAGCTTCCATTCCGGACTTGGGCTGATAGTCAAGCCGAAGCTGAAGGTGACAGCAGTGGGAGGTGCAGTGGGATCATGAGGATCTGCGACGAATGCTTGTCTGTTCGCCTTGTGATACGCATCTTGCACGCGTTCGTAGTCGCATTTAGGCGAAAGAATCAACCATCCGACAACAATCGGTAACAGCCACAGCCATACCGAACCAGTTCCCTGCCCGTTAGAGTTAAAGTTGTCCATCACATTGGAGAGTGAATCGGCAACAGTGAGGAGGTAAGCAATAACTACCCAAGTGATCGATGTTGCAGATGCGATCGACCACGTGTGAGAGTAATCGAGTTCTGCTGCGAGCGTGATCCACCAGGAATCATTATCCGGATGAACAACAAGAGACTCGAATCGAGCGGAGCTCCCAGGGTGAACGCGTAAAGGAACCTGTTGGAGACTGCTCAAGACTCGTACTACAGACTGGCGGACTGCAACGCTGGGGTAGTCGATTCCAGAAAAGAGTTGGTCGTTGACCCAGCGGGCATTGAGGAGGGTGAGGTACAGCGAGTAACCGGCGAGAGTCGGTGATCCGAGTGTCAGGATCACAGACATGAGATTGTCCATTTTGCGCCGAGCGCCAAAAGGGAGCTGGGAGAGGAGAGCGAGATAGGGTAGGAGCCATTGAGCATACTCCTGTGAAAACCCGGTCCAGCTGAAGGGCTCCCCGCCCGATCCACAATACCTGCTACAGCCGTGGTACGAGAGCGCGGTGGCAGCATCTGTAGTTACGACGGGGGTACCTTTGCTCGTGCGAAGCAACGAAAATGCGGTTGCGTTCGAAATGTTGAAATAAACGCAAGTTTGACTGCTCTGGTTATTGGCGCAACTGATCACGTCTACCAAACATTGCGAGAAGTTGACCGCAGCCGACCCAGCTGGGTACAGTGCAAGTAAGGCAGGTAACAAATAGGCTATAATAGATACCGTCAGAAAAATGTAGCTTGAAGAGGGAAAATAATACCTCTCTGGTGGTATACTTGCATGTGAGGCGTGGAGCGCACTAGACGATAACAACCTGGTGTTCACCCCTTCGTACTTAAATGTTTGTGGTTGCACAGGTTCCTTTATACAGCATTTGCGGCTGGTAACAATCACTGAGAGAAGCACTTAATAAGTGCTTGTGACACTATGATCAGTGACATCGTCAGTGATTCCCCGGCCACATCTTTTCATTGGCGCACTCTTGTCATCGATTTTCACAGACGTAGGTGGATGTGGCTCACGACAACTGGATGTAGCTGATTATGTAATCCGGCGCAAGTTAGAGCCTGGACGGCAACGCAAAAGTTAGTAGCCTTAGTGCTTGTCTTACTGCGTTAACAGGGCATCGTCTTCCGTGATTCGAGCGGAGATTCACCCATCTGCTACGGGGAGCCAGTATGTCCCCCTCGACGTTCGATCCTCTTCTTGTGATTTATCAGCAATGCAAGGAGTATCTCCAATGAACCCTCGGTCTCATTCAGATTCTTCTTCTTGCTGTCTTTGAACTCATATCAGGAACCAAGACATCTCCTATGCCATATCACACATCTGCTCTTACTGGATACCAGTGGGTCTTTGAACTGCTCTGTGGCCACCTGGATTGCATTCAGTCAGAGCTAGAAGTGAGCAAGGTTGTTTTTTTGCAGCTGATCAGAGAACTGTGACTTATGGGAGCAATGGACTCCAAGCATGTCATCCTAGAAAAACAACTTGTGATCTTCCTGTATATGTCTGTCACTGGCTTGACAGTTCAGCATGTTGAAGAGTGATTTCAACACTCAAATCAGACAACATCATGGTAAGTGATGGATACTTTACACAGAACTGAGTTCAGCTATCATGCAGGTACTTCAAAAAGATGATTGACATCTTCTCCTATGTGTCCTTATATACACAATATGTCCAGTTCCCTTCTGGAGACTTTGTTCCATCTAAGATCCAAAAAAAACCCAAAGTTTTTTCCTTACTTTTGGAATGCTATCAGCAGAATTGACAGTAGCCACATCCCTGTTACACCACTGTCTTCCTTGTAAGCAAACTATTGTAACCACAAGGGCTTTCTCTCACAGAATGTTCTTTTTGTTTGCGACTTTGATCTCAGGTTCACATATGTGCTGACAGGTTTGGAAGGGTCTGCAATAGATTTCCATGTTTATGATGCTGTGATCACAGCTGATCTTCACATCCCCAACAGCAGGTTCCTTTTAGCAGATGCTGGATACTGTTGGCAACCTAATCCACTTAAGGCTTTGGTCACCACACACTTAGAGCTTGCTGCAGAATCAAGAGGATGAGGGTAATCAACCAGGACTTGACTGAAGTCCGGTCATTGATGGGATTGATCTTATATATTACTTACATGGGTTTAGGGCAGGTGTGTGAATACTGACCAAGGTACTATGTCATTAATGATGTCATGGTCTAGAGTAATGGAGATTAATGAAGCATGGGAGATAAGAGTCTAGAATGATTGTGAATGAAGTGACAGGTGTTGACCTAGACTTGGTCAGGTGACATGTCCCATGGTCACATGATAGTGGCCATGTGACTAGATAAGATAAGATAAGTGGGGAAATTATAACATTACCCCCCTCCTATGAATTGCATTCCAGGCAATTGAAGGGAACCTGGGAGGATTCTGTGATGTTTTGATAAGAGGAAAACAAAGAATCAAAGTCTGTTTGAAGCGTCCTCAACTTCCAAGGTGCTGAAGGGTTTAATAAATAGAAGTCCTTTATAGCCTCTTTGGCATTAGAGAGGTGGCTCTGAGGTTCCCACATGCAGTCTTCCTTATCATAGCCTTTCCAATGTACCAAGAATTCCAGAGATTGTTCTTTAAGTCACAAATTGACTATGTAGTCGACTTCGAACTTGGGAATTCCTTCTTGCATGCCCACAATGGGTCCTGGAGCAATGACAGGTTGATTCTCAAGGCATTCTTTGTATGGTTTAACCCTTGAGATGTTTACAGTGGAATGAATTTGCAGGGTGGATGGTAGTTTGAGCATTACTGCATTAGGTCCTGCAAATGGAAGGATTTTGTAAGGGCTGATCCATTGCTCTGTGAGCTTCTTCAAGGTCTGATTGAGTTTAATGTTCTCAGTCAATAGCCAGACCATGTCTCCAACTACTATATCTGGAGCCTTGGTGTGGTGCTTATCCACTTGCTTTTTCATTGATTGTTGAGTCTTTTTGAGGGATTCTTTAGCTTGCTCAAGCATTTTGAAAAAGTCCTATGCAAAGGCTGAGGATGATTCATTCTTAGTGATGATAGGCTCAATGCCCATCCTTGGTTTGTAAGTCTTAGTGACTTTGAACAGTGTCTTTTTGGTGGAAGAATGCTGGTGATTGTTGTAGGAAAATTGTGCCAGGGGTAATCCTTCTGTCCATTTTTCTTGTTTTTTGGCCATGAAAAGCTGAAGGTACTACTGAAGGTTTCAGTTGATCCTTTCTGTTTGTCCATTGGTTTGGGGGTGAAAAGCCATGGACATATTGAGGTTTATTTTCAGCATTCTGCTAAGATTCTTCATGACTTGGGAAGCAAATTGGGGTCCTCTATCTGAGATGATGGATCTTGGGAGATCATGGTGCTTCCATACATGGTCTCTATATAGCTTGGCTGTCCCAAAAGCTGTAATGGTTTTGTTGGTGGGAATAAATTCCACCTCTTTTGAGAATCAGTCTACTATAACTAAGACAGAGTCATAGGTGTTGGAAAGGGGAAGATCGGTGTTGGCAACCTAATCCACTTAAGGCTTTGGTCACCACACTAATAGGCTTGCTGTATGAATCAAGAGGATGAGGGATATCAACCAGGACTTGACTGAAGTCCGGTTGTTGATGGGATTGGTCTTATATACTACTTACATTGGTTTAGGGCAGGTGTGTGAATACTGACTAATGTACTATGTCATTAATGATGTCATGGTCTAGAATAGCAGAGATTAAGTACGCATGCAAGATAAGAGTCTAGAATGAATGTGAATGAAGTGAAGGATGTTGACCTAGACTTGGTCAGGTGACATGTCCCACAGTCATGTGATAGTGGTCATGTGACTTGATAAGATAAGATAAGCAGTGAAATTGTAACAATTGGTGATGAAGTCTGCAGATATATCTTTCTATGGTCCTTCAGGAATGGGATTCAGAATTAATTCTTCTTTTGGTGCTTTGTTTTCTGGTTTCATTTGTGTGCACCTATTACACCTTGAACAATATTCCTTGACTTGGGCTTGAAGGCTGTTCCATTGGAAATATCATTCTATTATCTGCCAGGTTTTCTTGGCACTGCTGTGTCTGGCAATTGAAGAATTGTGGTAAAGGGTAATAATGTCTTGATGCAAGGGGTCTTTTTGTGGAATGAAGATCCTGTCACCAAGATACAGGATTCCGTCTTTATTGATTGGATTGGGTTTATCTGGACCCTTCCATTTTTCTTGTGCTTCAACTATTCTTTCGAGGAGTTTTCTTTCTTCTCCCTCAATAGTGAAGCCTTGTTGTATTTGTACCCTTACTCTATTTTCAGGGATCATTTGAATGCCTTTATTGTCTTTGTTGATGCTGGCAGTGTGATCCTCTTGTTGAGAGAGAGTATCAGCCTTTCCCATTTGGGATCCAGGCTTATTAACTAAGACATAATTGAATCTAGATAACCATTGAGACCATCTAGCTTGTTGATGATTCAAATCTTGTTTTATCAAGAAGTATTTTAGATTGACGTGGTCCATCCATACTTCAAATTTTTCTGCCCCCTCAAGGTAATGCTGCCATTGTTCTAAGGTGAGGATGATGGCAAGCATTTTCTTGTCCACAATTGGGTAATTTCTCTGCTCAGGGGTCATAGAGGCAGGGGAAAAGACAACTGGGTGCCACTTGTTGTCCTGTTTGATTGAGAGGACTGTGCCAGTTGCAAAGTCAGATGCATCAGTTTTGAGGCAAAACTCACTATTGTTATCTGGATTGGCAAGAATTGGAGCTGTGGTGAAGCTTTTTTTCAGGAGTCAAAGGCTTCTTGTTCAACAGGTCCCCACTGCCAGGGTTGATCTTTCTTGGTAAGGTCATTCAGAGGACAAGAGACTTTTGAAAAGTTTTGAATGAACCTTCAGTAGTAATTTGCAAGTCCAAGGAAACTTTGGACTCCCTTAACATTCTTTGGTGTTGGCCATTTGAGGATGGCTTCCACCTTGCCTTTTTCCATTTTAATTCCCTCAGTATTGACTACCATTCTGAGGAATTCAACCTCCTTTTGTTTGAAAAAGTATTTCTCTGGTTTCAGAAAGAGGTTGTGTTCCTTTAACTGTTTGAGAACTTCTTGGATGATCCTGTCATGTCCTTCTTTATCATCTGTTTTCATAAATATCATTATGTTGTCAATGTAGACTATGATGACTCCATGTTACATTTTTCTTCCTTATACACAGTCTTCTTCTTATTCTCATCTCTGTTCCCTTTTGTTATCCCTGCCCTCATGCCTGCTATCTTAAGTTCCTCATTTCCTTTGAGTCACAGGAGGCACTAACCCTCCATCTTTTACAATAGTCAGACCATTTCATACTTCATCCTTGGACTGCACCTCCTAAGCCTGTTCTCCCATACAGGCTCATGATCTGCTTACCATTTGTAGTTCTTCTATTCCCTTCTCTAACTTTCCATGCCTGCCCTCAGTTGGTCCATGCTCACATTCTTCCATATATATAAACCATAGTCTAGTTTGTCTTGTACTCTAAGCTAGTGCTATGCAATCTATGCGTTCCTAAGACTTCTGCTTACTCCACTCCCCCTCTGCAAAGGGGGTCTCTCTCTCTCTTGCCATCTCCTTGCCTTTGTGAGACATTGTGCCTCTTCATGAGTGCCTCCTCATGAAGTATAGGATCGATAGCAGTTCAACAGAATGTGCTATATAACAACTGGCTGGTTGACTGGTATGTGACCAGTATGTGATGGCCAAGCTGAGGACAACACTAGATATGTTGATAGTGATTTGACACTTGGGGTAGGGTGCAGGGATGACTGTATAATAGCAGGTATCAATACTATAGCCAGTTGACTGGTATGTGGTGATGTGGGGCAATGATAGAGGATAGCCAGGTACTAGTACTACCAGCTGGTTGACCAGTATGTGGTGACCAGCCAGTTGACTGGTATGTGACTGGTGTGTGATGGCCAAGTTGAAGATGATACTGGGTATGTCAATAGTGATTTGACGCTTGAGGTATGGCACTGGGATGACTGTGTAACAGCAATATACATGTGGGGAATACCAGTTCCCTACAGTGCAAATGTTTGGAGCACTGGTGAGATAGGGCAATAAAAGGTGAAGAGGTGGATGTGAGGGGAACATTGTGAGCAAAAAGGGGATAATTGGATTCATCCAGGGACAGTGAAGATATAGGACACTTGTTGAATGATCTGGAGCCAGGGCCCAGCTAAAGCTGTTGAAGAGGCTGGGAAAATTCATCTGGCCCTGAAGTATCTGTCTCAAGAAAGTCAATGGCTGAGCACATGGAGGCCATGACATTGGCCACAAGTTGGCCACCAGGGCTACTACTCTGAGATGCTATGGCTGTTATGGGGCATGTCCTTCTGGACTGCTAACAACAAGGGTTCTTTGTGAGGAGGCACTCACAAAGAGGCACAATGTCTCACAAGGAATAGAGAGGTAGAGAGAGCTGTTGAGGCAACGGTTTAGGCAGGAGCAAGTCCAGAATCAAGAGGTGGATTGTGCAGGTCTAGCTTGAGGTTTACAAGTGAAGTGGCTAGCTACTTATATAGTCCAAAGATATATGCATGGACCAGATGAGGGTAGGCATAGAAAGAAGAAGAAGGTAAAAGAACTACTGCAAATGGCTATGTATGTGAATAATAACAGCATGTGAGAGAATGCTGTTAGTGTTGGCAACCTAGACCCATTAAGGCTTCGATCACACTACTGTTACGGAGCACGTCCTTCTGGACTGCTAGTGACAAGGGTTCTTTCGTGAGGAGGCACTCACGAAGAGGCACAACGTCTCATGATGAACAAAGAAGGCAAAGGCAAGGCAAGGGCAAAGTAGAACTGTTGAGGCGACAGTTCAGGCAGGAGCAAGTCCAGAGAAGAGGTGGATTGCGTAGGTCTAACTTGGAGTTACAAGCAGGTAGGCTGGCTACTTTATAGACCATAATATATGCACGGACCAAGGTTAGGGCAGGCATAGAAAGGAGGAGAACGTAAAGAAATAACTGCGGGTGGCTATGAGGAAAACGACAGCATGTGAGAGAATGCTGTTAGGAGACTGAGTCCGAAGGAGAAGTTATCACGTGAGAATAGAAACGGTAAAGGACCAATCGAACTCGTCAAGAGAAAATGTAACGAGGAAGTGAACATACTTTGCGTGTGGATGCAGATACATGAATGGAACGGACTCGGATATAAGGAGAAGGCCAGGGTGAGGGGATAAAATCGTAACAACTACTAGACTTGCTATAGAGCTCAAGAGGAAGTTCCAGGGGAATCAACCAGGACTTGACTGAAGTCCAGTCATTGATGACATTCAGATTATATACTACAATGTACTTTAGGGTAGACATGAGATATCTTACTAAGATATGATGTCAGTGCTACATCACTGTGGAGCGGAATTAGTAATAAGGGTCTGGAACATCGGTAATTAAGGAAGCATGTAGATAAGGGATCTAGAACGAGTGTGAATGAAGTGAAAGGTATTGACCTAAACTTGGTCAGGTGACATGTCCCATGGTCATGTGATAGTGGTCATGTGACTTGATAAGATAAGATAAGATGAGAAATCGTAACATTACCCCCCTCCTATGAATCGCATTCCAGGCAATTAAAGGGAACCTGGGAGGGCTCCGTCACATTGTCATATGAAGAGAAAAGTGAATCAAAGTCCGTTTGGACCATTCTGAGCTTCTGGGGTGCCACCGGGTTAGATAAGTGAAAGTCCTTTACTGCCTCTTTGGCATTTGAGAGATGGCTCAGAGGTTCCCACGTGCAGTCTTCCTCGTCATAGCCCTTCCAATGTACTAAGTATTCCAAAGATTGTCCTTTGAGTCGAGAATTGATAATATATTCGACTTCGAAATCTGGAAGTCCTTCTTGTGTGCCTACGACGGGTCCTGGGGCAACAACAGGTTGATTTTCAAGGCGTTCCTTCTAAGGTTTAACTCTTGAAATATTCATGGTGGGATGGATTCGCAGGGTAGAAGGGAGTTTTAATGTGACGGTGTTAGGGCCTGCGAATGAGAGGATTTCGTAAGGGCCAATCCATTGCTTTGTGAGCTTCTTTGAGGCCTGATTAAGTTTAATGTTCTCTGTTGATAGCCAGACTTTATCTCTGACTACCATATCAGGAACCTTAGTGTGGTGTTTGTCCACCTGTTTCTTCATTGTTTGTTGAGCTTTTTCAAGCGAGGCTTTAGCTTGCTCAAGCGTATTTGAAAAGTCCTGTGCAAATGCCAAGGATGATTTGTTCTTTGTGAGTATGGGTTCAATGCCCATTCTTGGCTCGTAAGTCTTGGTGACTTCGAACGGGGATTTCTTTGTGGCGGAATGCTGGTGATTGTTATAAGAAAATTGTGCCAGGGGGAGCCATTCTGCCCATTTGTCTTGTTTCTCAGCGGTAAACAGTCTGAGGTACTGTTGAAGGTCCCTGTTGACCCTTTCTGTCTGTCCATCGGTTTGGGGATGGAAAGCTGTAGACATATTTAGGTCTATTTTGAGCATTTTGCCCAAATCCTTCATTACTTGCAAAGCAAATTGTGGCCCTCTGTCTGAAATTATGGACCTTGGGAGACCATGGTGCTTCCATACATAGTCTCTATATAGCTTGGCTGTGCCCAATGCTGTGATAGTTTTGTTGGTGGGGATGAATTCCACCTCTTTAGAGAATTGGTCAACCACAACAAGCACAGAGTTGTAGGTATTGGAAGTGGGGAGGTCGGTGATGAAATCTGTGGATATATCTTTCCATGGACCTTCTGGGATCAGATTAGGAATTAATTCCCCCTTGGGTGCCTTGTTTTCTGGTTTCATGCGTGCGCATCTATCGCACCTTGAACAATAATCTTTCACTTGGGTTCGAAGGCCATTCCATTGAAAGTATCGTTCTATTATCTGCCAGGTTTTTTCGGCACTACCATGTCTGGCAATCAGGGAATCATGGTAGAGGGTAATGATTTCTTGGTGCAAGTTGTCCTTGTGTGGTACAAAGATCCTGTCACCAAGATACAGGATTCCATCTTTGGTAAGAAGGTTAGGTTTGTCATCGCCCTTCCATTCTTCTTGTGCTTCCACTATCTTTTCAAGGAGCTTCCTTTCTTCTCCTTCGATTGTGTAAGCTTGTTTGGAATATGCCCTTACTCTATTTTCAGGGATCATTTGAATGCCCTTGTTATCTTTGTCGATGCCTATGGCATGATCCTCTTGTCGAGAGAGAGCATCAGCTTTTCCCATTTGTGATCCAGGCTTATTGACAAGGATATAATTGAATCTCGAGAGCCATTGCGACCATCGGGCTTGGCGACAATTCAAGTCTTGTTTCGTCATGAAGTATTTTAGGTTGGCATGGTCCGTCCATACTTCGAATTCTCCTGCCCCCTCAAGGTAATGCCGCCATTGTTCTAGAGTCAATATGATGGCAAGCATTTCCTTGTCTGCTATCGGGTAATTCCTCTGTTTGGGGGTCATGGATGCAGAGGAGAAGGCAACAGGGTGCCATTTGTCATCTTGTTTGATCGAAAGGACTGCGCCAGTTGCGAAGTCTGAAGCATCTGTTTCTAAGTGGAACTCGCTATTGTTATCAGGATAGGCGAGTATAGGCGCTGTGGTACAGGCTTCTTTGAGCCGATCAAAAGCTCCTTGTTCCTGGGGTCCCCATTGCCAGGGTTGATCCTTCTTGGTTAGGTCATTCAGGGGGCGTGAGACTTGTGAAAAGTCTTGAATGAACCTTCTGTAGTAGTTGGCAAGTCCAAGGAAACTGCAGACCCCTTTGATGTTCTTTGGTGTTGGCCATTCAAGGATAGCTTCCACCTTTCCTTTTTCCATTTTAATTCCCTCGGTATTTACTACCATCCCAAGGAATTCGACTTCTTTTTGCTTGAAAAAGCATTTCTCAGGCTTTAGGAATAAGTCATGTTCCTTAAGTCTTTTGAGAACTTCTTGGATGATCTTATCATGTGCCACTTTGTCGTCCGTTTTAGTGAATATCATTATGTTGTCTATATAGACTATGACGACACCATCCATGTCAGCAAAGATTTCATTCATCATTTGCTGGAATGTAGCGGGTGCATTGCATTGGCCAAAGAACATTACTAGAGGTTCATAGGCTCCTGAGTGGGAGACAAATGCTGCCTTCCATTCGTCTCCTTCTTTTATTCTTATATTGTTGTAGCTCCATTGAAGGTCTAGTTTGGTAAAGAGCTTCGCCCCTTGGAGTTTATCCACTAACTGACTTATAAGTGGTAAGGGGTAGTTGTTTTTGACTGTCCATTCATTTAGGTATCAGTAATCTTGGACTAGTTGTTTCTTTCCATCTTTCTTTGGAATGAAGAAGACGGGGCTTGTTTGTGGAGAGCATGAGGGTCTAATGTACCCTTTCTTGGTTTGTTCTTCCATGAAGGACTTCAGCTCTTCCATCTCGTCCTTACTCATGGGGAATATCTTTGCCTTTTTTGGTTGAAAGCCAGGCTTCAGCTTTATCTTGTGATCCCAGGGTTTCCTTAAAGGCAGTCGTTCTGACTCCTTCTTGCTGAAAACGTCTAAGAAGTGATGGTATTCTTTAGGAACCATTTCTTCTAGGGTCGGTTCCTTTCTCTTTGGTATTTCGAGGTTTTTGATAAATCTATGCACGGTCGAGGCATGCTTAAGTTCTTCTTCTTCCTCTTTTGCCAAGTTTGTTCCTCGGTCTGAGAGCATATAGCAAGACCTTGGACACCTTGCCATCTTTACTTCTCCCTTTGTCCAATCTATGGTTGGATTGTGTTTCGCCAACCATGTATATCCCAGGATCATGGAGTTTTGCCTAAATTGGTAACTTCTGCAATTAGGTGTTCGTGGTGACCTTGGTAATCTAGAATTATCTCTGCTTGATGTGTCACTGCTCCAGTGGAGTTCTTGGTCCCATTGACATTAAAGACAGGGATTTCTCTGTCCATCTTTTGTAATGGGAGTTTAACTTCTTTGGCCCATTTCTTGTCTACAAATATTCCATTTGTGCCACTGTCCAAGAGGGCCTTACAATGATGCTTCTTGTTCTTGGTAGTGGGATGTGCCACTGAGATGTCCATAAGGATTTCATGCTGCACCTTGGTATTCCTTAAGAGGATTCGTTCTGGGAAACTATCCTCATAAATATTTTTTTGTTTTTCTTTGACTGAATTAAGCCTGCATTCCTGTGCAGCAAGCTCCTTGCTTGGAGACCCGGTCTCGGTTGTAAGTAGGTGTACTCTATAAATAGGGCTACTTGGCTCTGAGTCGGAAGAGCAACACGTGATAGAATCGTCATCGAAATCTTGTCCATACTGTACATAAGGCAAGAGAGATGAGAAACTGTTTTTTGTATTTAATTGCGGCTTCTGAGGTCCCAGTTCCCTCAGTTGCCATACCCTTTTCCCTGCTTTTTCATTTCTGTATCATGAAGGTCAAAGAAATATGCCTTCATTTGTTTGAAGTCCATTCCTTTTATGGCCTTCATTTCTTTGGGTTCTTTTTCCTTCTCTTCTTCCTCCTTCTTCATTTCTCTTATTTGTGGCCTTCGTTGAGGCCCCTGTGCCCTTTTTCGGCAATTGAACTTATGTCCTCCTCTGAGGAACTTACACTCTCCGTATTCTTTCTTTGGGTTTGGGCAGT
This sequence comes from Nevesoporus exiguus, assembly GCA_038089155.1. Lineage (NCBI taxonomy): Eukaryota > Fungi > Basidiomycota > Agaricomycetes > Boletales > Boletaceae > Nevesoporus > Nevesoporus exiguus. The sequence goes on from JBBPKI010001357.1 coordinate 12,183, forward strand.
CTCTTGCCACATGCCCTTCTTTTTCACAATTGTAACATTTTGAGTTCTGCTGTCGCAGAGCTCCGATGTCCATTGGTTGACCGTGGCCTCCATATGTGCGAGCTTGGCCTTCTTGATGCATGTTTTGCGAAGGTTGCTGTGAAACCTTCTCTGTCTTCCTTAGCTTCAGAGATTTGAGCCTTGCTCCTATCTCTTTAGCTGTTTTGACATAGTCCTGTATACAGGACTATATTTTTCTGGCCAGATTTTCTGATAAGGCCTTTTCAAAAAGTCTGACCCCTTGGGGGTCTGCTTTGTTGGGTTCTCCCCCTGTGTCATAATAATATCCCAGCCATCTTGTGGTGAATGACTGGGCGGATTCTTCTGGCATTTGTCGGCACCATTCCAACTTGTTTCTTGCCTCATTGTCATATCCTGTCCAACTCCGGTCACTCCGGACATACTCCAGCCTAGTTTCTCCAGTCACGTGCATGTACTCAACTCCGGACCAACTCCATTGATCCTCTGGTTCGTTCTCACTCAATATCATAGACCTTGACTTCGGACCTTTTCTATTATGTTCCACCTTGACATCTCTCCATATGTTCCACTATGACATCTCCGTTTCCGTTTCATCTTGACACCTCTTTTCCCGTTCTATCTCAATGTCTTATCTTGACTTCTGTTTCACTTACATAGTTACCTCTGTGCCTGTGCACATTGAAGACTTACCCGATCTCATCTCTCTTAGTATATAAAGTCTCTACTCCTGTCAGTAGATCCCTCAGTTCGA
>JBBPKI010001358.1:0-12954 GCA_038089155.1 Nevesoporus exiguus
GGAGAAGGGTGACTAATTCTAGGATCAATGCAAGGTGTGAAATGGAGGAGTTCAGGGATAAGGGATAACAGAAATCAAGGGATAAGTGAAACATAGGGATGAGTACAGGGTTGGGATAAATGACAATATCATAAAGGATGAGTTATGAAAGAGTCCGAATAAGGAAACTACAAGGGTGAAGGAAAACCAACTGGAGTTGTGGCAGAGTTGACACTGGAGACACCAGAGTTGAGTATGAGGATGGAAACTCCAAGGAATAGGTGATAGAGGATGGCAGATGGAGGGGCCAGAGTTGGCCGGAGTTGGCGTTATAGGAGAGTGGATGGCTGGATGTAACAGTGCCTCCCCATTAGGGCCAAGCCCTCAAGGCCATGGTAGTGTGGATGGATGGTCGGAGCCAGTCCATGGAGGTGGTCAGGCCCCTTTGGAAAGGATGACCAGGATGGATAAGGATTGGTAGTTCAGTGCATATCAGGTGGAGTCCGGAGTTGTTCACCTCAGAGTGTGAAATGGTTGTCCAGTGCTTGACCAGCTTGAAACTTGTACCACAACTTTCTCTGGTAACAGCCAGGGCTAGCAAGTAGTGGAGCCCTAAATCTAGTAAATGCTGGGGCTTGATGCTGCAGGTCCACCTCGAGGCTCTCAAGGAGCAGGGGAAATGGAGGGTGACAGAGTGAAGTGGAGGAGCGTGGGAAGTGCGAGCGAAGATGCTGGCAAAGGATGAGGCATGGGCTTGGACAGTGGCAGTGGAGGGTAGGCGCAGGGTGGAGCTAGGTGGCCAGTGGAGGATAAGAAAGTACAGAAGCAGAAAAGAGATGGAAGAAAAAGAGAAACTGTTACGATTTTGTTTCTCTCAGGTTACCTCCTACTTTTATTCCTTCTTCAGCTTAGGGAGGGACCGATCACCTATGAAGTGTATATTCCATATCTGCTTATTCTTTATTCTGATGACATTCACCTCATTCTGTTGCTGTGACTGCATTACCTTACTGCGGACTATATCCTCCATCGCTGTCATCTTTCTCTTGGGCAGTGCATTTCCATCACCCACACATAGCTTTCTATAGATATGTAGTTGCTTAGCCACTTGGTCCGTGCACCAGTAGTAACTCCTTAAATAGCTGCATCCCATGTACCACAATCCTTAGCTAGTTCTATGCAGTCTACTGTGCACTACTTGCTGCTTCTCGCTCGATCTTGCTCAACTTCTTCCAAAAGCCTTACAACTCCAAAGGGATGTTGTGCCTCTTCATGAGTGCCTCCCCTTCGGTAGATAAGTGAGGAAGTTTGTCCAGGAACTACTCATCGCACCGGAAGTGCACCTTCGCGTTACAGAAACAGAGGAAAACAGAGGAAATGGAGAGAGAAAACGGAGTGAGAAAACAGAGTTTGGAGTAGTCTAATATTTTGGTCTATGATGATTTTTTATGATTTTTTTATATTTCTTTTGTTTTTTTAGCTTTTGTTTCATTTTTTAGCATATGCAGAGGTTTTTAAGACATAGGTAACAGAGGTAAACAAGAAACGAAGTGAGATAAAAAAAGACAAAAAGGAAAAAAGAGAAGGACTGAACCAGAGACTCCTAATCTGGAGTAGGTAGCAGTCTGGGCTTGTCCGGATACTTCCAGTGGAAGTCCAAGATGAGGTCTTTTGTGTTCCCTAACTCTGTGGCTAAAAGCCAGGAGGTTTCTTCGTCAGTTCCTTCATATCCAAGCCAGCGCACCAGGTACAGGAGTTGGCAGTGATGCCTTCTCTGATTGATATTGGAGCTGAGAATCTCTGCAATCTTGTACTCTGGTTCTCTGTCTACCTTGACAGGAGGTGGTGGAGGCTGGACACAGTTTGGTATTGTATTTGGAGTTGAAATTTCTAGCTGTGAAACATGGAAAACTGGGTGAACAGAGCACATAGAATCTGGTAATTGTAGAGTAAAGGAAACACTGCCCAGATGGGGAATGATTGGGAAAGGTCCAAGGTTCTTCTTTGAAAGCTTCTTGGATGGTCTAGTGGAGCAGAAGTATTTGGCTTTGACTTAGACCAGATCTCCAATTTTGAAGTCCAAATGTGGACTACACTTGGCGCCAGCAGGGCCTTGATAGTGTTTTTGCGCTTCCAACATCTCCAACCAGAGGAACTCATGGAGTTTGTTTAGGTTGGTGACGTAGTCAGAGGCTGTGGAGGAGGTTAGAGGGTGGTCAGAGTAAACAGTGAAGTTCGGGTGATAACCCTTGCTAGTGAAGAAGGGGGAAACACCAGTAGTGGCACTGGGTGCATTGTTGTACACAAATTCTGCAAGGGGAAGGAGGTCAGCCCAATTATCTTGCTGATAGTTACAGTAAACCCGGAGATACTGCTCTAGGGTCTAATTGACGTGCTCCATTTGTCCATCACCTTCTGGATAATATCTGGAGGTGAAGTGGAGCTGCATATCTAATGCCTTTCCTAGTGCACAGAAAAAGTGTGAGATGAACTCTGAACCCTGGTCAGAGGTGATATGGGCTGGAACTCCGTGCTTGGAGAAGACATTGCTTAAAAATAGCTGGGCGAGGTTGGTGGAGGTGATAGTATTGTGGGTGGGGATGAAGATTGACTGTTTGGAGAGCCTGTCAATGACCACAAGAATGGTGGTGTAGCCTTGCAAAGGTGGGAGTTGCTCAATGAAATCCATTGAAATGGAGTTCCATGGCTTCTCTGGCACCGGAAGCTGCTTGAGGGGTCTATAAGGACAATGGTGGGGCACCTTGGCATGAGCACAGGATGTGCAAGAGCTGATGTAGTCCTTGACAAATGTCCAGATGGCTGGCCAGGTATATTCACGGTGAATGAGGTCTAGAGTGTGGTTTTGTCTGAAATAGCCCGTGGTCAGATGGTTGTGGAATGTCCAGAGGACACAGAGTTGGAGGTTGTTGGCCTCCAGGACATAGATACAGTTGTCCCAAAGCAGAAAGCCATCTGGAGAGATGGTCCAATGGGAGTCTGGAAGGGAATCTGCAGGGAGTAGCAGAGATGCTATGGGGTCAGATGGGAGGGCGGAGCGGATGTCTGAGCGGAGTTGCTCAACATCGATGAGTTGTGAAGCCTAGAGTCCCAGAGCTTCAAGGTAAGTAGTGCAGAGGGAAGTGGCAAGATCCGCTGAGATGAAAAGGAGGATTGGGGTGTTGAGGGTGGTAGCTTGGAGGGACAGAGCAAGCTGTTCTTGGGTAAAGATGGGTCTGTAATTGTCAGGGTTAACTCAAGTGTAGTCCTTGTCCCCTTCTTTAGGGTAGACGTCCCATCGTCAAGTGAGGGTGTCAGGCTTAGCTCCGAGTTTACCTGGGTGGTAGTAAATGGCAAGATTGAATTGGCAGAGGTACTCTGACCAGTGTGCTTGGCAGCAGGTCAGGAGTTTGGTACCTGTAAAGTACTCTAAATTTTTGTGATCAGTATATACTGTCACCGGAGTTGCGGAGCCTTCTAAGTAATGGTGCCATTGGGAGAATGCCTCAAAGATGGTGAGAAGTTCTTTGTTGTGGGTGTTGTAGTTCAACTCCACATCCTGGAGGGAACAGGAGTAGAATGTGATGGGGTGGAGTTCACCACCTGGAGGGGTGACGGAGAGGATACTGGTGATGGCATAGTTGGAGGTGTTGGTTTCGACGGTGATTGGAATGTCTGAAGTCTAGTGGACCAACACAAGAGCGGACATGAATACCTCCTTGAGGGAATGGAATGCTGATTGGCAGGCCTCAGAGAAATTCCAAGGGGCTCCTTTGCAGGTGAGATGGGTGAGAGGAACTACAATGTCAGCATAATTGTGGATGAAGTGGTGATAAAAATTGGCAAAGCCAAGGAATGCTTGCATGTCCTTGACCTTCTGAGGCTTTGGCCAGTCCGTGATCACCTTGATTTTGTCTTTGGCCATGGAGAGGCTGGAGGGGGAAAGGATGTATCCAAGGTATTCAACAGAGTCTGTGTGCCACTCGCACTTCTCCAGCTTCAGGTAGAGGCTGTTAGCTCAGAGTTGGCAGAGTACCTCCTGGACATGCTTCTGGTGGGCAGTGGGGTCATGGGAGTAGATGAGGATATCATCAAGGTAAACTACAATGCAGACATCAAGCATGTCCACGAAAATGCTATTAACAAACCGCTGGAAAGCGGCGGGGGCATTAGTTAGACTGAATGGCATTACCAACCACTTGAACGACCTGTAGCGAGTCCAGAATGTTGTCTTCCATTTGTCGCCCTCAGCGATGCAGACCAGATGGTAAGCATGCCAGAGGTTGAGTTTGGTGTAGATCTTCGCTCTGCTTGGAGTGTTGAGGAGGTCAGAGGTGCGCAGAAGGGGGTATCGGTCTTTTTTGGTGATGGCATTAAGGCCTCAGAAGTCAATGCACAGGTGGAGTGACCTGTCCTTCTTCTTAATGAAGAGCATTGGAGCTGTGTGCAGAGAGCTGGAGGCCCAAATGAAGCTGATTCAGAGGTGTTCGTTGATGAAGTTGTGGAGAGTCTGGATTTCGGTGGGGGAGAGGGAGTAGAGCTTTCCAATTGGAGGGGAAGCACATTCCTCCAGCTCAATCTTAAGGTCAAAAGGCTGGTGAGGAGCGAGAGTGTCTGTGTGCTTCTTGCTGAAGACATCGGCGAACTTGTGGTACTCCAGAGGAACTCTGGAGAGGTCCACTTTGTCCGGAGCATTGGAGACAGTGGCAAAGCATGCTTTTGCCTGATCGAGAGATTGGAGGGAGATAGCGAATTGGATGGAGCCGTCCATCTTGCAAGCATGCGCAAAGGCAGCAGCATTGATGAAGGAGATGGAGGGGCAAGTAAGTCTGGGGGCTGTTGGCAATTCCAGAGTGCACTCTGGGGGCAGAGTAGAGGTGTGTGAAGGCAGAGGCCCTGGAGGCATGGAGGGTGACGTTGGGCTTGGCATTTTTCCTGTAGGGGTTGTGAACAAGATGCTGCTTGATACCCAGTTAATCAACAGATTATAGTGGGTCAGCCAGCTGTGTCCTAGAACCAATGAACAAGATGAATCCAAGGAGGTGACATAGAATGTCTTGGAGGTTGAATCGCCAGAGAGAAAGAGGAGAGAAAGTTCTATGGAGGAGGAGATAGTAGAGGATGATGAACTGTCGAACAGGCTGAGTAGAATCGGAGGTATAGAGTTGGTAGGTATTTTATGTTTTTTAATAAAAGAGGAGTCAATGAAACAGTGAGTAGAGCCGGAGTCAATAAGAGTAGGTACAGGAGGAATGGAAAATTGTGGAATAGACAAAAAGGGTTGTAATGAGTTAGGATTCAAGAGAGTGGACGTGTTGAGATGTAACTCCTTGAGAGCATGGTCAGGTTCAACGTGACTCCCAGCCTGTGCAGAGTCATGGGAGTCACTCTCTATTTTTTCGCCTTGGAGGAGGCAGAGCCAGATCCAGACACTACCGGAGTTGTGGTAGTGGCCCTAGCCTTTGCGGCTCTAGAGGTTGACTTTGGACACTCCTTAGTGGAGTGGCCAGGTTGTCCACAAAAAAGACACAGATTATTGTCCAAGTGGTGCTGACGTTCCTCCGGAAGGAGCTTTCCATTTTTGCCCAACTTGAACAAAATGGCAGGGTCAGGAGTACTGCCCTTTTTACCTTTGTTATTACCTCCAGAAGAGCTGGAGGTGCTTGTGGTGGAAACAGAGTTGCCTCTGGACTTGTTGTTCTTCAGCTTGGCAGAGGTGGATGCAGAGTTATTGGAAGACAATTTTGAAGGGTGCTGATTGCTGGAGTTGGAACTGGAGGTCTTGGTTGTGCGGTTGATCTCTTCCTTGTGCTTCCAATACCTGTGGTTGATCTGCTGGGCGAGAGCCCAGAGATCGTATATGTTATCTGGCTTACCCTGCCAGGACAACTTGTCCTTGATTTGGTCTGGGAGTCTATTGTAGAAACTCTGGCGAGTGCACTGGAGCCCCAGTCCCAGACTTGGGACGTGAGACAGTTCCACTCAATGATGTACCTAGAAATTCTTTGTGAGTCTTTCATTCACAGTTGCTTGAGTTGAGCTTCTGCATCTGCAACTGGGTCATGGGAACTGAAGTTAGACTGTAGTTTGAACAGGAATGTCTTCTAGTCCAACATCCAGAGCAGATGAGACTCTGGAGTTTCAACTCCAAGCAAGTCCGGTTCAAAATACTCTAGGGTGAAGCCCTTCAGATATGATTGTGCAAACATTACATTCATCCTGTCCTTCTTAAAGGACTTGGGGTTTGCTTGGAAGTTCAGTTCGCACTGAACTATGAATGGATGGAGTTTCTTGGCATCAGTTCCGTAGAACAGGTCAGGTTTGTGGACCTTTGTCTTTGGAGCATTGGAGCATTTCTTGCAATGCAACACCTGCCTGGTCATGTCCCAGATCGCTTCAGTGAGCTGAGTGAACGGTTCAAATGCCAGTGGGACATCGTTTGTGGTGTTGAAGGCGTTACCTTGTCCTTGACCCCAAGGGTCATTGGAGTCATTGGAGTTTTCAAAGTTGGAGCCAGAGGAGTCGCCATCATCTCCACTGTTGTCCCCTGGTACCGGAGGTGGAGGGCTACCAGACCCACCGTGCCCTACTTCTTCTTCATCCTCCCATAGTTCCCTGAAATGGGGTCCTTTGAGGGATTCTGAGTCTGCTGGCAATGGCATTGGAGGAGACAGAAGGCTTCAATTTTGATGATAGCCTGAGGCAGAGTCGCCAGGCCTGATGGTCAGGCTGATGAACTTGCCAGGGATGGTGCAAGAACTGCTGAAGGCAGTTCGTAGTGTGTGCTTGCATTGGATGGTGCATGCACGAGAAGACATTTGAGAATTGTATGGACCTAGACAAGTATTAGTACAAATATACTGTCAAGTCTGGGTCCTCTGGATCAAGTCTGACCAAAGGTCTGAAGGGGCTGAGGGGGAAAGCAGAGGTAAGCAGCAGAGGTGGACTGGAGTCCAAGCGGAGTAATGGAGATGGAGGGGAACTTAAGAGGACTTGGTGCAGGACTTGTGTGTCACACCCTTGTCTAAGTCTGGTCCTCAGATTTCGGAGGACATAGGGGCAGAGGTTCCAGAGAGGAAAAGGGACAGAGGAAGGTGAGGCGAGGGAGATTGGACAAGAGTAGGAGGGGACTTATGTGATATTTGTACTGAGGACATACAGAGCAGAGTACAAAGACTTATATACTGAGGAGAAGGGTGACTAATTCTAGGATCAATGCAAGGTGTGAAATGGAGGAGTTCAGGGATAAGGGATAACAGAAATCAAGGGATAAGTGAAACATAGGGATGAGTACAGGGTTGGGATAAATGACAATGTCATAAAGGATGAGTTATGAAAGAATCCGAATAAGGAAACTACAAGGGTGAAGGAAAACCGACTGGAGTTGTGACAGAGTTAACACCAGAGACACCGGAGTTGAGTATAAGGATGGAAACTCCGAGGGATAGGTGATAGAGGATGGCAGACAGAGGGGCCAGAGTTGGCTGGAGTTGGTGTTATAGGGGAGTGGATGGCTGGATGTAATACATATATGTAAGTCTTGTGCCAAGTCTTCTTAAGTCCCCTCTGTCTCTGCTCCTCTGCTTGGACTTTGGTCCACCTCTGCCACTCACCTTCCTTACACCCCTCAGATCCTTTGGACCTCCAGTCAGACTTGACCTGGAGGACCTGGACTTGACAGTATATTTATACTAATATTTGTCTAGGTCTATCTCACCCACCATGTTTTCTCATGCATGCACCATCCAATGCAAGAGCACACTGTGGGCTGCCTTTGGCAGTTCTTGCACCATCCCCAGTGAGTTTGTCAGCCTGGCTGTTAGGTCTGGTAACTTTGCCTCAGGCTATTATCAAAATTAAAGCCTACTGTCTTCTTTGATGCTGTTGCCAGTGGACTTGGAATTCCCTGAAGGACTCTGTTTCAGAGAACTAAGAGAGGATGAAGAAGAAGTAGAGCATGGCAAGTCTAGTGGTCCTCCACCTCTGGAACCAGGGGACAATGGCAGAGATGATGGCAACTCCTCCATCTCCAGCTCTAACAACTCAGACAACTCCAATGACCCTTGGGGTCAAAGACAAGGTAATGCCTTTGATGCTGCAAACAACATCCCACTGGCTTTCAAACTGTTTGCTCAACTTGCTGAAGCAATCCTGGATATGACCAGATAGGCATTGCATTGCATTGAAGGCTCTGATGCTCTGAAAATGAAGGTCCACAAACCTGACCCATTTGATGGAACTGACACCAAGAAACTCCATCCTTTCATAGTTCAGTGTGAGCTGAACTTTTAAGCAAACCCCAAGTCCTTCAAAAAGGACAGGATGAAGGTAATGTTTGCACAATCATATCTTAAGGGCTTTGCCCTAGAATACTTTGAACTGGACTTGCTTAGAGATGAAACTCCACAATCTTGTCTTCTATGGATGTCTAATTGGAAAACATTCCTGTTCAAGTTATGGTCCAACTTCAGCCCCCATGACCTAGTCACAGATGCAGAAGCTCAACTTGAGCAACTACATATGAAAGACTCACAGCATATCTCTAGATACATTGTTAAATGGAACTGTCTTGTGTCCCAAGTTTGCAACTGGGGCTCTGGTGCACTCTGCTGGAGTTTCTACAACAGACTGCTGGACAGGATCAAGGTTGAGTTGTCCTAGCAGGGTAAGCTGGACAACATCTATGATCTTTGGAAACTTGCCCAGCATATTAATCACAGGTACTGGGAGCACAGAGAAGAAATCAACCACACAACCAAAACCTCCAATTCCAACTCCAGCAATCAGCACCCATCAAAATCATGTTCCAACAACTCTGCATCTGCCTCTGCTAAGCCTAAGAACAATAAGTCCAAAGATAACTCTGCTGTAGAGAACCTTAGTTTCCTATGTCTGTATTTCTGATTTATAGGGCATCCAACAATATCACATCACATCCGGTCTTATCCTGGTCATCCTGATGTTATCCCAGTAGACCAGATGACTTCTCAGTATGTTTCTGGCCAGGATCAATCCCCTACATGACTGGGTTGCATAGAAACTGGCCAGAGTTGGTTTATACTGGCCAGGATTACTTCCCAGTGTTGTTTCCAAGTATTCTGATATCCAGATATGTTCGTTTGTGACCAGTTTGCATTATTTTGGACTGGTTTAGCTATTTTTACATATTTGACATTATTTTATGTTAGTTGAGCACTACATAGGCATGTCACTAGTTATCTAATACAGTTTTCTGCTCTCCTTTGTGTTAGAACACCTGGTATAAGCCTGAATGCCCAGTCCTAGCCCTCCCTTGCTGTCTGCATTGTGTTGTAGGGAACTATTGTTCCCTGCATGTGTATTTAGGCTTTATAGGGTGCCCAACAATACTGCAATCAAGCTGGTACTCACATAATGCTATGCTGGTCAAGCCAGTACTATACTGGTTGACCAGCCAGTTTCCCAGTATGCTTCCAGCTGGTTTCAATCCCTTACATGACCGGCTTGCACAGCAATTAGCAAGACTTAGCTTATACCAGTGGGCATCACTTTCTTGTGCCATTTACCAGTACTCACACAGTGCTATGCCAGTCAAGCCAGTATTATACTGGTAGACTGGCCGGTTTCCTAGTATGTTTACAGCCAGTTTCGACTTCCTACACGACCAGCATGCACTGCAACTGGCCAGACTTGGTTTATACCAGCCGGTATCACTTCCTGATGATGTCTACCAGTATTCTGATGGCCAGGTATGTTTGTTTGTGACTAGTTTATGTTGTTTTGGACTGGTTTGGCTATTTTTACTTATTTGACATTGTTTTATGTTAGATGAGCACTACATAGGCATGTCATTAGTTACCTAATACAGTTTTTCAGCTCTCCTTCATGTTAGAACACCTGGTATAAGCCTGTAAGCCCAGTCCTAGCCCTCCCTTGCTGTCTGCATTGCACACAGAAGTCCAGGAACACATCTGGAAGTCTGAAGTCCAATCCCTTCTGGAGAAGGCCCTCATAGGAGTTGTCCACACTGGTGGTATGCTCTTTCTTGCTCATTTTCTTATACCATTTCCAGCCATTTGGGATTGTCTTGAGACTCCCTGGGTTGAACATATCGCCCCACATCTTTCTCTTGCTTCACATTAAAGCACATTTTTGTTTTTACAGTGTGCAGAAGTCCAGGAATATGTCTGGAAGTCTGAAGTCCAGTTTTTTTGGAGAAGGCCCCTGTTGTCCACACTGGTGGTACACTCTTTCTTGTTCATTTTATATTCTATTTCCAGCCATTTGGCATTGCCTTGCGACTCCCTGGGACAAACATATTGCCCCATTTCTTTCTCTTGCCTTACACACAGGCACATTTTAGTTTCTACAACTGGAGCCCACCATGAGGGAGTCCAGCATTTCATTTGGCCCCACCCTTACATTTTTTTTTCATTCTATTCAAACTTAAACATTCCCTTCTCCACTACTATGCTTGTCTGCCCATTTCTGCCATTTACAATGCCTCCTGAACCTTGATACTGTCTTCCTTGCTTCCTTCCGATCCTATTTTACACTATCCGGTGACATTTATGAGACTTACTTCACAGTCCACCCTTATTTCATCATTTATGTTACATCTGAGCCTTTAAGCATTCTGTTATGACACAGCCAATATTCATTTTACCATTCCAGAACACCCCTGACACACCTAGATTTGATGGCACATCATGCCAACTTCACCAGTTCCTGGAGGACATTGAGGAATTAGCAAGCTGGGCTGGCCTTAATGATTGAGATACCATCCAGCTGGCAATCCAGTATGCTGTTTTCGAAGAAGCGGAGCTATGGGAGATGATGGAAGAGGTATCCAACCCAATGCCTAGCTGGTCCCAGTTCATCAAAGCAGTGAAGGAACTCTACCCAGGATGTGAGCCTGTATACATCTGGAAAGATCTAATCACTCTTGTATAGCAGTTCCAAAACAAGGCTATGTGCACCCTGGATGACCTGGGCCAGTATCACCAGAGCTTCTTCAAGATCTCCACCCCTCTTCTTAGTGCAGGCCAGCTTGGCGAATGCGAATGGGACAAGTTTTTTTTCATACATTTCCCATCTGACCTACATAGCAACCTGCCTTAACCATTGGCTTGAGATTGTCCATCTGGAGATTTGCCCTGATGAACCTTATCTGATGGAGTACATCATGGATGCTGCCTCATTCCTGCTCTCCCGAGTCACATCCAGAGCAACTGCTCCACCTCTTAGTCCAATGCTGTATACCACAAGTCTGCTCCAGAATGCAATATTGGCTAGTTGTTCTTCATATCCAATACCATATTGTACAAGTCCAGTCCTGGCTGTCCTACCAGCTATTCCACCTTCATACCCAAAGCTATACACCACAAGTTCAGTCCAAAACCCCTTACAAATCATCTGGACATCTCCCCCTCTTTCCTACTCACCAGCTGTATCCACCTCTTCCACTCCAGAGGTTGCCTGCCTCCTCTCATCCAATACCAGGTCCCCCATTCAGCAGATCTCTGCCTTTAACCCTGCCTCACTACCACAAGCACCATGCACTGCACTGAATATACCACTGGTCATACCAAGCTGATTTCCACTGGACACTGCACAGGGTACCCCTGAAACAACTCTGGACATCTTGGAGATTGAGCCAGCCATACTTGCAATCGACCCAGTCGCATTGGAAGATGTGCCAGAGCTGGTTGAAGCAGATCTGGAGTGGTGGGACAACAATATAGAGGCCTTGGACCCAGAATCCACCAATATTGAGCTGGAGATTAGGGAAGTCAATGGGAACACACCAGATATGGAGCCAGCTGCACTAGCCATCACACCAGATGAGCTCAGGGATATACCAGATGCAGCTGGAAGCATGCTGGACCCCTAGGAAGACCTGCTCACCATTGCATCAAATATCTTGGAAGATGAAGCCTATGGAAGCTATCTGGAAAGCCAGGTAATTGGTTCAGAAGAAGGTGAAATTGAGCCAGGAGTATGGAAAATCAGGACGGAGGTATGCAGCATTGACCTGGGAACAGTTGATACAGTGCTGGGTACACTGGAGATGAAGCCAGATAGACCAGGGATAGAGCTGGATGGGCAGAAAAGTGAGCCAGATGCTTGGAGAATCAAGCCAGACATGGATTCAGGTGGTATGCCACCAATTCTAACCTTTTCACATTCACAGTTACCAATTCCATCTACCATACATAATGCCCTGGTTCCACATTTTACTAACCATGCACACTTTGGACATTTTGCATCCACCCCCTTTAATTTCTCTTTTCTTATGATTCCAATGCCAAGGAGGGCATCATTTCAAGCCCCTGGGGAGATGGACCACATTGACCATGGGTCAAGCCAGTTTTCCATCTGGCAGAGGCAGCTGTCACCTAAATGTCCGCCAGACCACTTTTTGACAAATTAAGTACATTTTTGTTTCACTTAGTCTGGGATTTTGCCAAAATGGCCCTGATTTTTCATTCCTGAATACTGCCTTTTCATCTGATCTCATGCATACAGTTATTTGAGGTCGCTTTCCCAGTATTCCATTTTGTTCTATCCATTTCTTTTCATTTTATAGCACTCCAGAGGATATAGAAGCCGAAAGACGCATGAAGAAGGCAAGCCAGGTGGTACCCTGCCTCCAAAGGAACTCCAGAAGGTATAGATGCTGATAGAAGCCTGATGAAGACAAGTCAAGTGGTACCTCACAATTATAGCTAGTGTCATATCTGTGCCAAACCAGCCATCTCTGCCTCCTCTGGCCCCTTCTCTGACCAACTCTGGTCTCCTCCATCCCCCTCTAGTCCATCTTTGTCCCCACTATGCATGGAGCTCCTTGGAGCTCCAATCCTCCAATCAAACCTGCAGCTGTGCTTGCTTGGAATCGCCTGGACATTATCTCTATTTGTACTTCCTTTTGTTCTTTGACCCTTGATCAGTCTTTACTTGTATCCCTGACAATCCTTGACCCTTACTTCACTTCTGACC
>JBBPKI010001360.1:0-12929 GCA_038089155.1 Nevesoporus exiguus
GACACCTCAGTCCGTTGCACCGCACGACGACTGAGGTGAGCTAGTTACCTTTCACATTTACCTACTCGAACTTACCTGTATGTAGATTGTCTCTCGACAGCCGTCGCGCCTCCCCTTTCTCGCGCATTTATTCTATAAGAAAGTTGGTGACAGAAGGGATCTAACTTGAGCCACCACAAGAGCGTCTACATATAGATAACCAATAGTTACTCATCGGTGGTGCGTCTTCTGAGCGACTCCGAGACCGCACAGCTGAATCCATCTGCCTTACAGCCGTGCGCACAGTGTTCATCTTCATTGAGACGTCTGACCCATATATAATTTATGACAACAGATTCTGCACAGCGCACTTCATTTATAAGTGGAGAGAAGCAGGTATGCTTTACGCCGCCGAGTTTGTGGTGGCAGGGGTCTCACCGCGTGGCAGGGGTCTCACCGCGGGATGTCAAGCTACACTCGGGGACGCGGTAATTGTGTTTAAACTTAGCCAGCACTGTGTTGCATGTACCGTACCAATATGGTTACGGCCCGTTGCGACTCTGGATGATTCCATGCGGTAGGTTTCGAGTTGTCACGGCCGTTCTAGATCCCCTGAGAATACCTGATGGCAATGCAGGTAACCGTCGATTGAGAATAAAGATGAAATAAGTCGTGTTTGCGAAGGTTCTCGAACTGATGTGACTTTTGGAACTACTAGTGAGCATTCGCAAATGCTACTTCTTCATTAATGGGTGCGCCATGCCATGCCGCGGGGTCTGCGCCCTGCATCCTTAGGCAGACTCGACGAGCCCGCGGCATCATTGGTTTGCCAGTTGTGCGTCTTATCACGCTCCTTGTGTGACTGACTCGATTCGAATGCGCGACGATGGCTCTCATAGACTCCGACACGTGCGGGAGCATTCATTTTCAACGCCACTCACCAGTCTAGTACTACTTCGGATATCATCCGAGCCACAAATGAACTACCTCTTGCGGCAGGGTAGCAGTTTACTTGCCGGTGATGTCGCACCGTACACCTGGGCCGTTACCCAATTCCAGAAACTGCCGCCGCATTTCGGGTCTAGGGCAAGAGTCCATCGATAAAAGGTTTTGTCCTGAGCCCCCTTCTAGCCCCCCCCCACACACACACACACACACATACACACGTCTTCTATTTACACACATGAGAAGGGATGAAATCGCAAGAGCGGACGAAAGACTCCTCGCAGAATTAGGATATAAACAGGAATTCAAGAGGGCTTTCACTCCAGTAGAGGTGATAATCCCATCCTCCGCAGTCGCCTGCCAATGGACTGAAGTCTGTCTGTAGGTCTTCGGGATCGCGTTCAGCATAATTGGCGTGCTTCCATCAATTGCGTCAGTGTTTGATTTGCTTGATGTATCAACTCACAATGTGGCTTACCTCGCGTGATGCTGACGGGCAGCTCCATCCTCACTTACCCCCTCTCGAATGGCGGTCCTCCTGCAATGGTGTGGGCTGTGCGTATGATCATTCTATATCCGGTAATCTTGTTTAAATCCTTCTGATGATACCATGTTCCCTCTAGTGGATAGTCGCAAGTCTTTTCATCCTTTGTATTGGTATGGCTATGGCAGAACTTGGTTCCGCAGCACCCACTTCTGGTGGCGTGAGTCACACTTTATCGCATTCATGGCCCAACAGGATGACCGATGCGTTACCTAGCTCTACTTTTGGACTTACTCCCTCTCATCTCTTCGCTGTCGGAACCTTCTCTGTTGGATTGTTGGTTGTACGCTTAAACCGCACAACTCTCTTGCAGTCGGTTGACCTCCCTGTTAGATGCTAATACTTTAGGATCAATTGCAGGGGTGGGTGAGTTACCCATCTTATTTTGGACGTTTCCTACTACATTGATGATGCTGATCTTTCATTTCCATTTACTGCCTTCAGCCTCTGTCGACTGGGCTTGTGCAGTCCAGATCACCGCAGCAGTCAGCATCAGTAATCAAAATTCCGTTGCCACACAAATGCAGACTTTGTATGTCCCTTCTTGTCTGTTCCTTTTCTGGTGCTCATGGTGTAACCAGCGGAATTTTTCTAGCCATAGTCTTCTCTCATGCTGTCATTTGCTCCCTGGGTACTGAAGTCCTGGCGAGATTACAAAATCTCTACATCTTGCTCAACTTTTGGTGAGTGTCTCACTTTGAGATCAGGTAATGATTTTTGCGCCCCCCCACAATTATCCATACCTTTCTTTCTTTAATTCCGAAGGCTACTGTGCAACTCTGATTACTCTGGAGCTTGAATATTGACTGACCTTCTCAGCCTCTGCTTTGCAATCATTATTGGTCTTCCTGCTGCTACCCCGAAGGAATACATGAATAGCGCCAGCTTTGCTTTTGAAGACTTTGCCAATTGTTCGCGTCTCTCCCCAATTAACCCAGCTTTATCTAATATCGTTTAGTTAGTGGTTGGCCTAATGGCTTTGCCTTTATCCTCTCCTTTCTTGCTCCCCTTTGGACCATTGGTGTGTTCATTCTCACTCCCCCCCCTCTCATGGACCGGGTGCATTAACTGCTGCAATTGAAATGTCCAGCTGGATATGATTCATGTGTGCATATTAGCGAAGAAGCTTCAAATGCAGCGACCGCTGTACCGTGGGCAATCGTGAGTATAATGTTCTCTTTTTTAACTTGTCTTATAGTAATATAATTAGGTTGGTGCAATCAGCACCGCCGGTGTACTTGGCTTGGGTGCGCACCTACAACCAGATCGCTACCAACATTGCACCTTGACGTGACAGTTTATGGAATTTAGCGGTCAACATCTCTCTTGCATTTTGCATGGGATCCGACCTTACAAGTCTCATAAATAGCCCTCAACCCCTGGCACAGATTTCCTTGAACCGCTTCGGACGAACGGGTACTCTAGTCCTATGGACATTCATTATCATCGGACAGTAAGCTGTCATTTCACTCGCGCATGCCCTCTTATACTTGGTTCATGGTTAGATATATGATGGGATCTAGCGCTGTGAATCTTTCTTGGCTGTTTGTAAACATGTTTGGTGCATTGATACCTTATTTCAGGTTCTTGCTGCATCCCGCCAGTCCTTTGCCTTCGCCCGAGATGGTGCCCTTCCCTTTTCAAGTGTACTATACCGCATGAACGGCTTCACTAGAACCCCCGTGAATACAGTCTGGTTTGTTGCCTCGTTTGCCAGTCTTCTTGGTCTTCTTTCCTTTGCGGGTACCCAAGCCACCAGAGCTATCTTTGAACTACCTGTCACTGGGATCTATACTGCATACATCATCCCAATCGCAGCGAGGTTCATCTTTAAGAACAACTTTAAACCTGGTCCGTTCGATCTCGGAATATTCGTCAGTCCCTGCCGAGGCCCATATCATCTGAGACCGAAGCTGATACCACGTCTCGCAGAGTCTTCCCATCGCTATCATTGCTGTTTCCTTCATGTTGTTCATGAACATTATCTTTTTCTTCCCCACAACGCCCCAGACGAGCACAGCCGACATGAACTATACCGTCGTCATCTTATGCGGTGTTCTAGTGCTCTCTCTCGTATGGTATTACTTCCCTGTATATGGTGCCGTGCACTGGTTCACCGGCCCAGTGCCAAACGTGGACGGTAACAACTCTGTGGAGGGTGCGGGCAGGGACTCTTCGTCGGTAATCAGGAAGGCAGAGGCGGTCATGGATAAGAAACATACGGAAGAAGCATAGTGATACAATGACCGATGTCGATAACGTCAGCTACTATCACTTTCGCCACCCTCTCTACCTCGACTTGCTGTACACCCTTGGATTTAGATTTCAACTATTATGAGCGGTGATGTAACATGCCTGGGGTACATGTATGGTCGTCGACCCGAGGTGCACATGGCATCTTGTTTGATCTGAATTTGGATACTGTACTAGGAAGTCGTATTGGTCGCTTTGTCAGAAGCCTGTTTCCATGTAACGTCCCGGTAAGTACACTCTGCCGCTCCGTTGGCACACTCAGACCGTCACATATATAGTGTGGACGTATCTCGTAGACAGTCAGTCGCCTCAGTGTACCCGTACTCCATAGTCTGTATATAGAGTGTGATCCCGTTCCGCTGTCCGCTCCTCTCAGTGTCTCTCGCTGTGGGCCACGGCGGGTGTTCCATTCCACTGGCAATTCGTGAGTTTCAGGCTGGTGTATGGGGCACCTGACCACTGGTTCAGGTCGAGGCTCTGGTTCGCTGCCACACACACACACTAACCATGGCATTATACTACGTTGCGCCTGCACCCGGGCTTCGAACTTACCACATCATATATGTACCCACTAACATATTACATTGATCGAGATGCCATAGAGAATGGGATGACAAGGTGTGGGCTCCAGGTCATTTTTCATGGCTGCTTAGTAATGTCAGTCTGGCACTACAGCACCCTGGATATCATCTGAGCCATAAATGTTGAACTACCTCCGGGCCGTGGTGGGCCAGTTTGAATATACTTGCCGGCGCATACCTCAACTATTACCCAATGCCTGAATCTTATGCCGTGTTTCGGGTCTAGGTTAAATGGAGTTCGGTAACACGTTGTATCTCGAGCTCCCTTCTACCGTCCCCCACGTCTTCTGTCTGCAGCCATGAATAAGGAGGCAATCGCAAGAGCGGATGAAAGACTCCTTGCACGCCTTGGGTACAAACAGGAATTCAAGCGGGCTTTCACACCACTAGAGGTAATTAGTTCATTCTCTGCGGTTGCCCCGTCTGCGGCTGAAGCATGTCCATAGGTCTTTGGAGTTGCATTTAGTATAATTGGCGTACTTCCGTCGATTGCGTCAGTGTCCAACTTCGGGTTTGATACGTTGATCCACAATGTGACTTACCTCGTGCGATGCTGATGGGCAGCTCCGTCCTCATTTACTCCCTCTCGAATGGTGGTCCTTCCGCAATGGTGTGGGGCGTGCGTGCGATCGTTCCATGCTGGTTTTGTTAAGACTCTTCTGATGACACCCCGTTCCCTCCAGTGGGCAGTCGCGAGTCTTTTCATCCTTTGTATTGGTATGGCTATGGCAGAACTTGGTTCTGCAGCACCCACTTCTGGTGGTGTGAGTCACACTTTACCGTATCCATTGTTCAACGAGATGGACAATGCATGACCCAGCTCTACTTTTGGACCTACTGGCTCTCGTCTCCTCACTGTCGGAATCTTCTCTGCTGGATCGTTGGTTGTACGTCTAAACTGCACGAGCCTCTTGCAATCGGTTGACCGCTCCCTCAGATGCCAATACCTTAGGATCAATTGCAGGAGTGAGTGAGTTATCCATCCTATTTTGGGTGCTTCGGACTGCCTTGATGACGTTACTTTTTCGTTGTTATCTGCTCTCTTTAGCCTCCATTGACTGGGGTTGCGCAGTCCAGATCGCGGCGGCGATCAATATCGGTAACCAGGGCTTTGTTGCCACACAAACTCAGACCTTGTGCGTGCTTCATTCTTGTCCGGTCCTTTTCTGCTACTCGCCTTTTTGACACGCGACTAGCGGGATCTATGTGGCCGTAGTCTTCTCTCACGCTGTCATTTGCTCTCTCGGGACTAAAGTCCTCGCGAGGTTACAAAATATCTACATCTTACTCAATCTTTGGTGGGTGTTTCAATTCGAGTATCAGGGAGTGGCCTTTATCCCTCCCATATTTGTTCGTATCCTGGTTCGATCAATATCCCTGTTGAACTTTACTAAAAGGCTCAGATGCTAAGTGATCTTGTCAGCCTCTGCCTTGCAGTCGTCATTGGTCTCCCTGCTGCTACTCCGAAGGAATACATGAACAGTGCCAGCTTTGCTTTTGGAGACTTTACCAATTGTTCGTGCCCCCCTCAACCAGTTCAGCTTTATCTAATCTTGTTTAGTTAATGGTTGGCCGAACGGCTTTGCATTTATTCTCTCCTTTCTTTCCCCTCTCTGGACAATCAGTGTGTCTATCTTCACTCCCTTTCCGCAACCGGGTTGTATTCACTGCGGCAACCAAATGCGCAGCTGGATTCGACTCGAGTGTGCACATTAGCGAGGAAGCTTCGAATGCAGCGACTGCCGTACCATGGGCAATCGTGAGTGCATTCTCTACCTTTCCTGCTCGTCCTAATCTAAATAGGTCTGTGCAATCGGTATTGCTGGTATACTCGGTTGGGGTGCGCATCTTTCTCTGATCACGACCATCTCAGTTTGATAGCGATCCTGATGAATAATTGATGGACTGTAGCCATCAACGTCACTCTCGCGTTCTGCATGGGAGCTGATCTTTCAAGCCTTGTAAACAGTCCTCAGCCCATGGCACAGATATTCTTGAACCGCTTTGGACAAACGGGTACTCTGGCATTATGGTCATTCGTTGTCCTCGGGCAGTGAGTTATCGCTCCCCTCATGCATATCCTTTTAAACCTGTGGTTAGGTATATGATGGGATCTAGTATTGTGAATCTTTCCCAACTGTTTTCAAACGTGTTTCACATATGAATACCTTGTTTCAGGTTCTTGCTGCCTCACGGCAATCCTTTGCTTTCGCTCGAGATGGTGCTCTTCCCTTTTCTAGTATGCTATACCGCATGAACAGCTTCACCGGCACCCCTGTCAATACTGTCTGGTTTGTCGCTGCCATCGCCACTCTCCTCGGCCTTCTCTCCCTTGCGAGCCCCCAAGCTATCGACGCCATCTTCGCACTCTCTGTGACTGGAATCTATATCGCATATTCCATTCCGATTGCCGCAAGGTTTATCTTCAAGAATAATTTCAAACCAGGTCCATTCAATCTCGGCATATTCGTCAGTCCCGAGATGTGCAGCATAGAGACAGAAGCTAATGCTGCCTTAAACAGAGTCTGCCTGTTGCCATCATCGCCATCTCGTTCATGGTGTTCATGGATGTCATTTTTTTCTTCCCCACGACTCCGCAGACGAGCACACCAAATATGAATTATACCGTCGTCGTTCTAGGCGGTGTGCTCGTGTTGTCACTCGTCTGGTATTACTTCCCCGTGTACGGTGGTGTACACTGGTTCACCGGACCAATCCCGAACGTGGGCAACGATGGCACTACAGAAGGCGCGAGCAGGAAATCTTCCCCGGCGGATAAGCATGTAGAGATGCTCACGGTGGAGACACGTGTGGAAGCGGGGTAACAACACGTACGACGTCGATTACATCCGACATCGCTCTTGTTCGCTGTCTTGTATTCGTTCTGCATGTCTGGATGACGTCCTCAATGCATGGGACTGGAAAGGCGATCCTCTGGGTATATTTGGCGACAATTCTGGCCCCCAATTGCTGGAGACTTGTTGACCACGATCTCGTCAGTGGCATGTCGGCTCTGAGCACCCCTGGGCTGAACCGCTCCAAGACTATCTCACACTAGCACAGCTTCAGATCGAGCTTCCTTACTTTACCTTCACTAAGTTGAAAACTAATACGGCATGCCAGTCATTTTAGGGAGAGCGTTGACCATAACGTCCCGGCGCGCTCTGCCGCTCATTGGCAGACAGTTGTCACATAGCTCTGACGCATCCCGTAGAGCAGTAGTCGTCCATTGTACCCGTATTTCGTACTCCCTATAGAGCGTGGTCCTGTTCCGTCGTGTGCTCCTCTCGGTGTCCCTTGCTATAGCCACCGTCGAGTGTTCCAGCGACTCTGCCACGACATGGATAATAGGCTTCGAAACGACTAGAATCATATTGGACGAGGGCTTGAGCAAAGGCTTACGAGTCCGACTTGATGTACGAATTGAAGCTGAACGCTCAACGTTGTAATGTCTATCGAGCACTATCGTCGTCGCCGTCGGATAGTACGACCGCACACGCAGCGACTCCGCCCGGCACAGCCATAAGCTGTCCCTGTGGCACCACCCAAGAGTTGTACCGTACAATGCCACACGAACCTGTCCACGACTTGCCTCGGACTCTCTACTGCTTGTTCAACTCCTAACACACGGGTGTGCACGCACGTTTGCCGGCCATCTGCGCTTATCCGAGTACCGTATTTTCACTCTCGCGTTTCGTGGGCCTACCGACCTAGTACGCCACGGATTGATACCGCCCGGAGAGGAGCGACATGACATTGGTTACGGCATTGCACGGAGTAATGGGACGCCAGAAGGGGGCTCGGGGCCTCGGGCCAAGGTTCGGTCCGAACTAGGCCCGGGTTCGCAAAGCCCGCAAGCCATCCTAGCTAGATACCTGCGCAACTTCGACGTGTTCAACTACACCTTGATGCTTTCGAATGCTTCAAACTTGCATCCGGCGATGCCAGAAGGAAAGCCATTATCGATCGATAGGCCTGATTTAGATCATGTCTGTGGTGCGTGTTATCGTGCACCGCGTGACTCGCTCACTGATAGTTGGGATGCGGACTTATCCCCAAAGGGAATGACGCTCCACTTCTAGCCCAGGCCGCAGCACGAGAAATAACCGATCCTGCTACTGTCGTCGATTGGATTGGCCGATGCTCGGCCCACATTAATCACACCCCGTAGGGGGCCAGCAGTTAACACGGGCTTACTGAGTGCCCTTATTATCTATACCTGACATCATTCCCACTTGGCACCGGGTTCCCGGATAAAAGTAAGCCTGTTACCGATAACGTATTCTCGCAGGTTCTCACCCTCAGGTTCACATTCTCTGTTTACGACCCATGAGTAACAAGGAGGCCATCGCAAGAGCAGATGAACAGCTGCTCGCTGAGCTTGGATATAAGCAAGAGTTCAAGAGGGCGTTCACTCCTCTCGAGGTGACTAGCTCATTTGCCCCATTGCTAGAAGCCACTCACCGAGTCATTTCCATAGGTCTTTGGAATTGCATTCAGCATAATTGGGTTGCTTCCGTCAATTGCGTGAGTGGCTCGAGCGCATTCCGAGTGTTCACATTCAGCATCGACGATATCATGCAGTTCCGTCCTCGTTTACTCGCTTCCAAATGGCGGTCCTTCCGCAATGGTGTGGGGAGTACGTGCAATCTTCCAGTCTCATCTTACCTGAATTTTTGGTTATTCCCATCCTGATCTGTGTGGTTTTGCTGAGCACAACTTATACTATTTGTGGCTTTTTCCTCTTGGTGCTCTACTTGCTTACTAACCCGCCTCTGCCTCAGTGGGCAGTCGCGAGCCTCTTTATCCTCTGTATTGGGATGTCTATGGCAGAGCTCGGTTCTGCCGCACCTACGTCGGGTGGCGTGAGTTGCACTGTTCCTCATTCCAGGTCCAACGAGACGAATAATGCGTCATATAGCTCTATTTTTGGACACACTCGCTCTCATCTCCTCGATGCCGAAACCTTCTCTCTTGGATTGTCGGATGTACGTCACCACGACGCATGTCGTTGACAGCCAGTTTAGCATTCTGTCAGATGCCAATACCATAGGGTCCATCGCAGCGGTCGGTGAGCTTCTTTCTCATTCTGTGCTCTCGACTGTGTTCATGACGCTGCATTTCGTCTTATTCTGTACGGTGCATTCAGCTTCTATCGATTGGGGTTGTGCTGTCCAGATTGCCGCGGCAGTCAGTATTGGTAATCAAAAGTTTGTCGCGACCCAAGCCCAGACCTTGTACGTTTAAATTCCCGCAGATTCGTGTCTCTTCTGCTTCTCGCGTTGCTGACACGCTGTAGCGGTATCTACGTGGCAATACTCTTCTCTCATGGCGTCATTTGCTCTCTCGGGACTAACATCCTCGCGCGACTGCAAAACCTCTACATCCTTCTCAATTTCTGGTCAGTGTCTCAATTCAGGCATTGTGTGGCAGTCATTCTACTTCCCCCCTTGTCCTATCATGTTTCTATTGTGGGAATTGTTCGGTGCCTCCACGTCCCGAACAATCGAATATTAACCCATGTTATCAGTCTTTGCTTTGCGGTCATCATCGGTCTTCCGGCTGCTACTCCAAGAGAATACATGAACAGCGCTAGCTTTGCCCTCGGAAACTTTTCCAATGGTCTATTCTCCCGGTTGCTTGTTGTGCTCTACCTAATTCGGTCTGTTTAGCTAATGGCTGGCCGAGCGGATATGCCTTTATCCTCTCCTTCCTTTCTCCCCTTTGGACAATCTGTATGTCCATCGTCCTTCATTTATCCCTTTGCACGCGTGGAATGTGTTAACCGCACCAACCAAAACATTTAGGTTCGTTCGACTCGAGTGTACACATTAGTGAGGAAGCTTCGAATGCAGCGGTCGCCGTACCGTGGGCAATCGTGAGTGTATTGTATAGTTTCTATTACTCGCGCTAATTTGAATAGGTCGGTGCCATCGCTATCGCTAGTGTACTGGGTTGGGGTGAGCAATTGTCTCCCATCACGACTATTTCAGCTAGACGATGATAATGATAACTACAGCCATCAACGTCTCTCTCGCGTTCTGTATGGGGACCGATCTTACAAACCTCATTAACAGTCCTCAGCCCATGGCACAGATCTTCTTGAACAGTTTTGGACAGAAGGGTACCCTTGCATTGTGGTCATTCGTTGTCCTTGGACAGTAAGTCCTTTTACACGCGCGAGCACCCATCTATTAACCTCCCCATTGAGATATATGATGGGATCCAGCATGGTATATTTTTCTTCTCTCTTTCCGTATGTATGCTATGCACTAATACCTCATTTTAGGTCCTCGCTGCCTCGCGCCAGTCTTTTGCCTTTGCTCGTGATGGCGCCCTTCCATTGTCGAGCATACTGTACCGCATGAACAACTTCACCGGCACCCCTGTCAATACTGTCTGGTTTGTCGCTGCCACCGCCGCTCTCCTCGGCCTTCTCTCTCTTGCGGGCCCCCAAGCTATCGACGCCGTCTTCGCACTCTCTGTGACCGGACTCTATGTTGCATATTCCATTCCGATTGCCGCAAGGTTCATCTTCAAGAATGATTTCAAGCCGGGTCCATTCAATCTCGGCATATTCGTCAGTGCCGAGATGTGCAGCATAGAGACAGTAGCTAATACTGCCTTAAACAGAGTCTGCCTGTTGCCATTATCGCCGTCTCGTTCATGGTGTTCATGGATGTCGTTTTTTTCTTTCCCACGACTCCGCAGACGAGTACACCCGACATGAATTACACCGTCGTCGTTCTAGGCGGTGTGCTTGTGCTGTCACTCGTTTGGTATTACTTCCCCGTGTACGGTGGTGTACACTGGTTCACCGGACCGGTCCCAAACGTGGGCAATGATGACCCTGCAGGGGGTGCGAGCAGAGATTCCTCTTCCGTAGTCGGGAAAGTTGAAGCGGTTGTTAATGAGAAACATGTGGAGGCACGGTGATGTGACGACCAATGTAGACAATAGACAATATCCGCCGTCGCCTTTCGCTGTTCCCTCTGTTCTTGATTTTGCTGTACGCGCTTCCATTCAGATTTCAATTCTTATGGGCGGTGAGGCTTGTAGGGGAATGATGTCCAGCGTTATGTATGGTCACCGACCCTGATCCATACGACTTATCGTTCGATCGGAATTTACAACATCCCGGCCGGATTTTGGGCGGTTGGCGGAGGAAGTTGCATTACTACCACCCTGCTTCCGGCGTCCATGAGTCCCGGTAAAACGAGGCACTTGAAATTCGAGCTGCCACACGTTAGTGGACCACGCTGTACCACGGGCATGATCGCAAATGGCTTGCATGCTGCCAGTAAAAATTCCAGGTGACAACTTCAGTGGCATCGCGATGATCAGTGCCAAGCTGATGTTCCGCCATGTACTGGCTATATTACCGGGCCAAGACACCGCCGATACTCAGCATTAGCTTGGTAGTGGCCACAGGGCTTGTCACCCGTAATTTATGGTTCACCCCCCAATGTGTCTCTCATCTCCTTCCACTTCTAATTTTGGTAGTGTGTAGTAGTAGCGATACATGAAAATTTCCTCGATCGTATAACCTTATTAAGCTATTATGTATGAAAGCAGACCCGTCGTCTTGCAATTTTCCTGGGGTGCCTATAACGCTCAACACGAAATTCAGATGTGTCATTGCCTTTACTAGCGGTTCGGACCATGTCATGTTCACCGTTTCCGGAGATTGGTGACTCCGAGTTGCCCGAGTACACAAAAGGCAGACACGGGTAGACCTGACCCTCTTCTGATAGGCGCTCGTACCAAGTTTGCAAGTAGCTCAGTTACAGCATCATGCCTCGTGATCGCACCGGTCATTTGTTTGACCAGTAGCGCACATGTGAACGAGGCCCACCTTATTTTCTCCGTTCCAGTCGCGGCGCCCTTGGCAGGCGGTGCACAGAAGTTGACTTGTCTGTCTGTTGCCGTACTCGCTTGTTGGCCCGATCAACACTACCGCCCATGGATGGCATGCCTGCTGAGACCGTGTCTTCATACGCGCCGCACTCGAGGCGCATGCCTATTCGTTTACCCACACCACTTACCTACCAACATATTGTGGCCGAGGTGCTGTAGAAGATGACACGTCAGGATGCGTAATTGCACGGGTTAGAGCCAGCGGCACGAGCTAGAGATACCGTGGACAGGTGGTCAGCCACCTATGGACGGAGAATGAAGTGGCGAATTAGGGTAGAAGCTGGCATTGTTATGCTAAGATCTGTGTCCATCTCAAAGTGGACTGTCCAAACGGACAAACCTTCCTCATGCCCCGCTTTCACTTCAAAATACATGTCACATTTGAGAGCAGCGACTGAGTCAAAATGCAAGAGTACAAGGGGTAATCGCATGAATGCGCACATCCTGGGCTGGCGTTAGCAGCGAATCGAAAGCAGCGGGCTTGAATCCAACGCGGGGGGGGGCGCTACAAAGGCGAAGTCAAAATGCTTGGATACGGCTGCGCGTTCCTCGAAATTTTGACATGAGGGTATCCGCAACTTCCGTTTCCTTGGATGCACGCAGCAAGGGCCGAGCCGGCGCTCTCGCCCTCAAAGTAGGCCCCTTGTAAGAAACCTGAGCAGAGGGCGCATGAGAGCACATGACGGAGCTGAGGCACACAGACAACCCAC
>JBBPKI010001361.1:0-12916 GCA_038089155.1 Nevesoporus exiguus
CCAGGCCCTTCTACACCTATCCAGGGACATTGCGCCTCTACGTGAGTGCCTCCCCAGTTTAGGTCGGCCAATAGCCCAGAGGTAGAAGGCAGTCGTAGATAATAGAAAACCACAACTGTTACAAGTTCTGGCCTCAAAGGAAAAAAGACCTGACTTACCTATCTATTCACAACAAATGCAAATGGCTCAATGAAACTATCACCAGTTGTCATTGGCAAGTTCCATATGCCATGAGTATTCAATGGGAAAACGGGTGCACAACTTGGATTCTATTACCATAACAGTGCAAAGGCATGGATGATTGCACCAATTTATCAAGAATGGCTGTTGGATTTGGACCAGCAATTTAGGAAGGAGGGTTGAAAGGTTCTTCTTTTACAGGACAACTTTGCTGGCCACATTGTTCCCGAGACACTCACCAACATCCTGTAATGGTCGTGGTTTTCTATTACCTATGGCTGTCTTCTACCTCTGGGCTATCGGCTGACTTAGACTGGGGAGGCACTCACAAAGAGGCACAGCATCCCTGAATAAGTGTAGAAGAGCCTTGGTCAGCGGGGCGACTCCTCAGAGTTGGCTGATGACTGTTCTGTCTCATGGAACGTACTCGACTAGCAGGGCAACCCACAAGAGGGTTTGCTATCAATAGGGGATGGACTTTCACTAGGTCAAAGGAAGTACTCTGATAGAGTACTTGGCCACTCTCCTTGGATAAGGCAGGCAGGGACTAGGGCTCTCTCCTCTGGTAAGGCGAGCAAAGACAAGCGGAGTGAGCAGGCAATAGTTAACCACAAAGATGTTAAGAATTGGCTAAGGTAGCTGCTACTGTACATGGAGGTTTAAGTAGTGTCTATCTAAGAGAGGCTGCACCCACAGCCAATGGTGGTAACCATCTATCAAAGATGGTAGGGAAGGTATCAGCAACAGAAGATGTAGATGAAACAAGCTGTGTCAAAAGATATCAAAGATAATGGAGGCTGCAAAGTCTGAAGCTATAGTAATGGGATCAGGCAGATGTCATCCAAGTACAGGATGATGAGATATGGAATATACACTTCCTGTGTGATCGGTCCCTCCCAAAGATGAAGAAAGAAAATAAGCAGGAGGTGACCATGAAAAAGTAAAACTGTAACACATCCATGTTATCAGTTTTGAGCCAAACCTTACTGCACACATCCAACCTAATGACCAAGGAATTATCCAGTTCTTCAAGGCTTATTATCAAGCAAAATTTATTCAACATGCAGTCGACCACTATGAAGCTGGTATCACACCATCACAAATCTATGATATTGATTAGCTTGCTGCCATGCAGCTTGCAGCAGAAGTGTGGGATAGTGTTGACACTTCCACAATCTGCAATTGTTGGATCAAGTCAGGAATTTTACCTGACTTTGGGTCATCAGCACCCATTCCCAACCCATCCATTTCCATCTTGTCCCTTATTCACAGCATGCAGACTAACTTTGAAGTAACTGCCACTTCTGGCCCTGAAGAACTTGTATTGCATGCCCTGGATGACTTGGAGTCAACTGGTGCTCTCTAGCACTTAAATTGTATGGATCTCCATGAGTTCCTTAATCCCAGTGATGAAACTCACAACATTTTTGATGTGAGTGATGTGTTAGACTGCAGAATACTTGTAGTCACTGTGTATTAGATAGGTAAATGTAAGTACTAACCTGCAGGATACTTGTAGTCACTAAGTATCCTAAGGTAACTAATGGTGCGATGTAAATACTAGCTTATGTAAGCTAAATGCGTTGGTAATCAATAAATTCCAACATGATGAAGATATCTACCATGCCATCATGGATGCAAAGACAGTGTGCAGCCAAGGTGGAGACGAGAACAATACCATGGCTGCTCCAACACGGCAGGAAACACTCCAAGCAGTGCTTGTGCTGTGTGATGTGGTCAAGGAGATGGATGGCTCATTTGCACACAAGTTGGAGTTCATGTTGGGGGCATTTGGGCAGAGGACATATGTTTCTGGGATGCAAACAGCGAAGGCCACTAAATTGACAGATTACTTCTCTCGAAAGTAGACTATGTTCTCTTTGAAGTACACATTCCTATCCAATAGATTGTCTTAACTCTCTCATGACCATTGAGCCCCACCGTGGGAACTTATCTGAAACCCATACTCCCTCATAACCCATACCTTGCAGCATATCCCGACAGGTATGCGTTATGTGGGAGTCGACTGTAGTGTGCTGACGTTGCTACTACTAAAACCCCCCAAGACGTCCGCTAGGAGGGTGCAATTGCGCCATCCCTATCCTATTTGGAAAAGCTCGTAATGGAAGCTTTTAAGCGGACGACCCGTGAGCCGCGCCCAAGTGTTATGCATCCACACCCTGACTGTGCACCCCATGTTACGTGTCGCTGAAAACGAGGTACAAGGTTTGGAAGATGTCGCATCGCTTTTGATCCGATCAGAAACTGGCTAGTGCCAGAACAGCAGACAGAGGTACGTAGCAGGAATATGCGAGTTGACGCCAGTCCTTGCTATCGGAGCTTACCGGTCGGAATCAATTTTCAATGCACAAAATTACGTTCGTCGATGCTATGTTTCCGAGCGTGGAACTATAAACAACCAACAACCAAGCCTCTATCTAGACTGCGGTGCCAGCACCAGCAAAGGATCCAGGTCGAGATAAAGAGAAGTACGGGTTTACCATATCAAGGCTTCAGCGACTTCTTTTTTGTGATAGCAGAGGGGATCGGCATACATCAAGGAGCATACAACGAGCGATCCCACGTGCGAATATGTCAATGCAGAATCGTGTCTCTAGCGAATCGTCCTACTAGATGACACTTGAAAAGGGATCCTACCAGCATCTAGGTGAACATCGTTATCGGACTCATGCAGACACTCACGCCACATGTAGATCAACCATAAACTTATCGCGGACGTGCGCATGGCGACTCTGGCTGGCACTCAGGTAGTCCTGCGCCGGAAGGTGACGAGGTGAGCTGCCTTGGGGTGCTGGGCCCCCTTTCCGAATTGTCGTTCCGTCTCGAAGGACCAGTGCAAGACGCTCACCATCCAGCTCGCGAGTCCATCGAGATATACGCGAACGTGCGCGTCGATGGCTGGATCCTAGGCATGAACGAAAGTCGACTTGGAAATGCATTGATCCTGTCACGAAATGCGAGGAGTCCTAGCTGACCCACTTACGCCATCGTTTCGACTCCCCGCGATCATGGAAATTTCAGATCGACACGAACACCGACGCGAAGGAGAGCATTGCCTGCCGTACGCACCACACAGACAGGTCATGCTCACTGGGATGGCTCCAGAACAGTCCTTGGCCGCAACATGACGAGGCGGTTCGCCTCGACCTGCCTTGCGACCTTGCTAGAATATCTCTTTGTCTCGAAGGACTAGTACAGATTGCCCTGAATCCAGTTCGCAGGCCCACCGGCGTGCATGCAGATGTCCTTGTCAATAGTGGGGCTCTACGGAGGTAGGTTAACGTGTTCACGTACGAACCAGTCGATAGCGCGTCTGTAATGTTCACAACGACATCGGCTTGAAGGTTCGCATAACCTCTAACCAGTGTATGGGTTACCCGTACCCATGCTCTTTCCTGTATGGGGCCCTGTGAGTTTCAGTCCATCAACCCTTGCTTGTGGTGAAATGTATCCTCTGGACCCCATGGAAGCAACAGGAGCATCGCAGGGGCCAAATCTCGTATTGGGTTGTCGCGGCCACGCTGATCTGTCAAGAAGACCCTGTTCTCGGATGCGCTAGCCTGCGGGTCACTCGACGGGATCAGATCATCACATGACGTGGGGCGCTTGTGACCACATGGATTCTGTCAAGTGGTGTTGTCACGTAACATTGTTGATGAATCCTTTGCACCATTTGCGAGTTCTGATTGCCAGTTAGTCTGTTCAAGAATAATAGAGTTGGATGTTACCTGATACCTCTAACTAGATAAGTAAATGATAACACTCACGGCGCTTTCTGCCTGGCAGGTGCTGACCAGTTAGGTTGGTTCGTATACGTTGCGCGTTCAAAATCGTCAGGGTGTGTAAGTTTCGTCAGGTCACAAAAGTTCTATCTGCCTTTCGGATCACTGGATCCGTGTAAGATGACAGCTTCCAAGAGGTCTATTCTCAGTGTGCCACTACTGGAACTGCTAGGTAAGCTGATTCCCTGCCAACACAGGATGAAACATCGCTTGACGGATCTACGAGAAGCATGCGAGGCTTATCAGTGTAAAGTTGGGATACGTCGACAGCTTTTGGAAAGTGAAGCAGTCGGCTGCATGGGGAAAGCATTCTGTCAAAACTTGATTACTGGTGAGAACGTAGTACTAGGTGCTGATGTTGCCCTCCGCCCTACTTAAGACGCTTTCATCCGTACGGCTGCCCTCATTATCTCCCCCCAGCAATGTATGACTGGACGACTACTAGTGCCCTCGCTCTGGGATATGTTGTGGTCTGGAATGTTGGGCGACAAGCCCTCTGGAGTCGGACCTCTGTCCCATTTCCACCTGGTCCTACAGGTTTACCATGGGTAGGAAATGTTGTCGGAGTCCACACAGATGCCCCATAGATAACATACACTAAGTGGGCAAAAACGTATGGTAGGCAGTAGTATGTCTACTCCGTGTGTTGTACTGAACTTAATGTCCGCACGGGTGACCTACAATAGTTTATTCTCGATTTTGGAGGAAGATATCATTATCATCAATTCACAAAATGTCGCAAAAGACCTGCTCGAGATCCGGTCCAGGAACTATTCCGACCGCCCATACTTCGTCACCAATGAAATGTCAGGTCCTCGGTTATTCTCATATTGCACGTCTTAACCTAGTGTTCAAGGTGTGGACTAAATTTCAATTCAGTTTTTATGCCTTATGGCGATAGATGGCGGTTACACCGGCGGGTTTTTCACCAAACGTTTAGGCTCGATGGGTACACAGATTTGTGCCTTATCAGCATGGCAAGGCATGTCATCTGCTCCGCTGCCTGTTTGATGCCCCAAGGCAGCTCGATGATCATGTATTCGAGTAAGTATCGAAGGCCGTTGAGATGATGGACCTAACTCAAAACACACTCCCGAGATACACGGCAGCGATCATCTTGAAAAGCACATACAGCTATGACCCGGTATCCCGCAGGGACGAACTTGTCAACACTGTGGCAAATACATTGGACATCCTTGCCACTGCTTTGCGTCCTGATGTTGCCGTTATGGTTGGCATCTTTCCTTGGTGTAAGCTGATCACAATAACTCTTTCATTTTTGATCGTGACATGGATATATCCAAGTACTCCATGTCCCGTCGTGGTTTTGCGGAATGTCGTTCAAAAGAGACATGGACATTGCACGTGAGCATCTAAAACAGTATCTCGAACGGCCTTTCGAGTATGCTCTTCCGGAAGTGGTCACAATTTTTTGATGCTTTTGCTTCGCCC
The DNA here is from genome assembly GCA_038089155.1 of Nevesoporus exiguus. NCBI lineage: Eukaryota > Fungi > Basidiomycota > Agaricomycetes > Boletales > Boletaceae > Nevesoporus > Nevesoporus exiguus. Next base: position 5,436 of record JBBPKI010001361.1, read on the forward strand.
GACCATTGAATAATCGAATCTACTAGCCGGGGGGAGATGTTGCACCATTGATGATACACGACACACTACGAGAAATGGAAGAGAAAGGCATTTCGCCTGAACAATCGTGGATGGACCATCTCGAGGGAGCATCTGGAACTGCACTTCTCGGTATGCTGTTCTACCACCTTGTGGGATCGTTTACTCATTTACCTTATCTAACTTGTCAGCTGCTTCAGACACTGTATGTGATGCACTGTCGATAATCCTGATTGCTAACAGTTTGCAACAGTCCAACTCAGTCCTCATGACGTTCTTTCTCATGATGGCTGTTAATCCGGGAGTACAGGAAAAAGCGCAAGCACAGATCGATGCAGTTCTTTGCAATCCCAGGCTGCCTACGTTAGAGGATCGACCGCTGTTGCCCTTCGTAGATGCCATTTTCCGGGAACTACTCAGATACAGCCCCGCAATCCCTTTATGTGAGCGATTGCATCAAATTTTAGTTCTCGTAGTCCACCTGTCGTGTCATAGCCATTCCGCGTACTGCTGTTGACGAGGACGTGTATGGTGGATACCGCATCCCAAATGGTAAATAATCGGATCTTGAGCGAGCGAACGTCTATTGAAACACACGGCTTCAGGTGCTCTCGTCGTTGCAAACCTATGGTAAGAGATCTCTCCAGTTTTGCGCGAGTTCCTTCAGTGATCTGCTTTTCTATGACGATGGCGCATGACGAATCCAGGTACCAAGATCTGCATGCATTCATGCCCGAGCGATTCCTCAACGATGATAGTTCGCTTAAACCAAATGACACTGAGCACATCGCATTCGGTTTTGGTCAACGCATTTGCGTCGGGAGATACTTGGCGGACACGACGGTTTGGATCGCCATCGCCAGGGTGTTGGACGTGTTCAAGATCTTGAGATCACTGAACGAGGATGGTGCGGAGATCCAAGTCGGACCAAGGTTCTCGAGCGGGATCGTGACATGAGTGATGCACGAGAGGCGTCAATTTTAAATACGAAACTGATTCCAACTCTTCGTACAGTCACCCGCTTCCATTCAAGTACAGAATTGTGCCAAGATTCCCTGGGATGGACGTTGAGAAACTGGAGCAGTTGATTGCCGCGAGTGATGCTTAGCTGGCCATTCGTTGCGGCTTGGACTGACTACCTCACTTCGAAATCTGTACATATCATCGCTGGACCGGATACTATGACCCATCACCTTATTTTTAAAGTTTATGACATGTTGTGAGCACGACATCCTAGGTATGGACGAAAGCCGACTGGAAACGGATTGAACATGTAATAAAATGAAAGGGTTTCTAGCTAACCCACACACGCCAACGTTCCGACTCGGATCCGCAAAGAAGAGCATTACCCGTCGTTCGCACCACATGAACCAGTCATACTCATCGGGATGACTGCATGACTTCACCTGGGATGTTGAGATGGCGCCCAACAAGCCAACCTAGCCTCCATCTGGACTGTGGCATCAGAGTGATCCGGTTATCGATGCCGATCGCGAACTGTAAAGATTCTTTTCATCATGGAGGAAATCTAAACCCAGACAGTAAGAAAAAGTCCGGGTCATAGTACATAAAGTATAGAACTGCCGTATCAGATTGTGGGAGATGACAGGATACATCAAGGAACATTAATAGACGAGTGACCGTATGAGTATAGCTACGTCCAATGACGCCTCTAGCCAGCTATCCCCTTAGATGATGTGGGAGAAAAAATCTTGCCAGCGTCTAAGCGAAGATCACATTGGGGTATCTCAGACTGACGCAAATGCTCACTTTAGAGAGGAGATCGACCGTCGACCCGGTACGAGCAACTAAGTGGCTCGGACCGGCACTCCGGTATTCTTTGGCTGCAAGGTGACGAGGCGAGTCGCCTTGACTTGCTTGGCCATTTTTCCAAAATAGCGTTCCGTCTCGAAGGACCAATGGAAAACACCCACGATCCAATTAGCCAGTCCGTAGACATACACACGGACATCCGCATCGATAGCAGGCCCCCATGATGGTAAGTTAGCACGGTCGTGCACGAACCGGTCGATAGCCCGCCTGCAATATTCGCCGACAATGTCGACGGCATCTTGAAGGCAGAGCCCTTGTTCTTCCATGATAACGTCGATCATGTTATGTGTGTGACATTTGGACTGTTCCTCGTCATACGAAAAGATGTCCTAAGCGATTTGTTCACGAAAGAAAAAAATCTCGTCAACACCAAGAATGGGATCCGACGAAGTAAAGCTGAAATAGACCGACATTAGACCACGCAACAAAATCATTCGCAGCTTCGCCAAGGCTACGAATAACAGGATGGTCCATAACTTCATCTGGGATATCGAGGTTGTAAGCATATTCGATCAATGCCCATGTGGTCTTGCACCCGCTGGTGTCGCGGCGGAGCACAATGTACGATGCAAGATCGGGGATGCATCCACTGGCACGGTCGATGGCTTGTTGTTGAACCGCCTGGAAGAAGATCTCCAGCGTCTCTTGCAACCGTCGACAAGCACCGGGTGAAGCTGTTTGCATAATTCGCTTGTAAAGACTGCCAGCCGAGAGTAGACTTCAGGGATGATGAGAACAAATAGGAGACAAAATACCCACTCTTTCGTCATTCGATTCAGACGCGCAGGTGAATGGTACGTGTATGGATGATGAATAGAGTTCATGATAACGCCGGCGATACCGTCTATACAACGATCATCCATGTCATCGGAGAGATTGTCCAAGTGAAAGAACCAGTTTAAGAAGTCGCTGCAAACGCGGAGCTGGGGGTAACCGGCATGGGGATAGCACATCGAGGCGAGCCTCCCAGCCTTGAGTCCATGGAATGCACGGCGAGTGACCTCATCAAAATCAGGGTCGCCATGGAGCATCCATCGGGTTGACTCGGCGGAGGCAAGTCTATGGTTTCTATCCTTCTGCAGGTCGAACGTACAGTGGGAGGCTAGGTCAGGAAGAAGAATGGCCTTAGATGCTGACCTGGACGTAGAGGACAAGGTAGACATCTAGTAGCAACGGAATAATCCTTGAACGAGCAACAGTGTATGTTTGATTTGGGGAGAAGGGGAATGGAAGAGAGACGACGCGCCGTTTATGATGAGCAGCCAGTTCGAACCTGTCAGCTTTATAGTTGGACAACAGTAGGTCTATCCCAAGACAGAACGGCTAAGGGCTGGCGTACTGCAGCATACAACCTCATCTCCTCGGTACCGTCAGTTTATCTTGTTGTCACACCTCAGGGGTACTGCGTGATAATCAGATAGCTGGTGTGTCCGACGCAATAACATGTAAATCAGATCGTCTTCCGCGGACCAGTCCACTCGGAATCAGTAAGGACACAGGAGCCAGCAGCTTGACAATGCGAACAACGGATTACTTGCAAGATGCCAAGCGAGAACTGCACCGAAATTCTGCAGTATCTGCGAGCAAGAACGTAATCAGAAGTCAAGACAACATAGCCCGTCGCATGATATACCCTTTGAAATGAGCAGAGGTGATGCACCTGCGCAAAACATTCACTACAGATGCTGACTCAACTCCACAAGTGAGCTGTGACCGCTAAAATAAACAAAACCCGCAGCCACCGGACTCATCCGATGGCACGCACAAATTTGAAGGTCTCTACTAGTCCATGGCACATTGCCGAAACGATGTATGCAACTCCTGCATAGTAGTCAACACGTATCGATGGCATGAGAAGGGCAAGATTCGCTGAATGAATACCATAAAAATCCCTTACCGCTATGCCTGTTTGAATTTCTTCCGGGCATAACACGACCAGGAAGTCGCAAATGGAAGACACGAGGGTTCAACTGCACGGGTAAGCTACGGAGTGCCATCCTGCGACTCGTTCCTTTCTGCCAGTCAGGGTCCTTTGAATGAATCCCTGCAAAGGAGTCAAGCATGTCGACGGTATACCTCACTCCACCTATAATACTTGCGACGAAAATTACGCCACAACGCCACTCGACCCTCATCGTATCACGAGTGTCCACGTCACCAGTGATTTGTTCCCGTGCCGCTGGAACTGGACACCCTACCAGAGAATGTGGCCTCAAGGATGAGAAGAGGCCTAGTTCCTGGGCTTGCGAGGGACTTAGCTTGCAACAAACAAGTCCCCAGGATATATACACGGAGCGGGGCCTCACCGTTGCTGAAGAACTTCATGCCTATGATCCTGGTGAGCACGGCGACGAAAAGGACCAAAGAATCGCTTAACTTGACAAGGTACAGAAGCTCACATGTCATCATTGAAGAGCTGCGTTAGGTGGGAGTTGTGCTTTGATGCACGCCCACCTTCCAAGGAACAGGAACAGCCTGCTCTCCTCCAACAGCTGGGGCCTGTAACATTAGTCACTGCGGACCTAATTACGTGTTGTGGACAAATATGAGTAAATACAGGCACGCTTTTGTCTTTCGCTCCGTCACAGAAGGGAGCAAACAATCATCATGGCGAACTTCCAGGATCCAGGTGACTCACTTCGTCAAATATACAGTTAGCTCCTCATTGAGAGTGTCAATTTCATGTCCACACATCTACACAACAAGGTCCATGCTGCGTACAATACTGTATAATACGATACAAGAGTTTTAGATGTACACAGCAGATAAACAAGAGAGCACGTAGTGTCCAAGCATCCATCAAGGAGTGATCACGAAATTACTGAGCACGTAGACGTAATACGAGCGCTATTGCGTGCTCCAGCTAGCTGGCCGGTCGACGATGTATGTCTAAGTGAAGTACTCCTGAACGACGATCCTGAGTACTCATCACCGGAGCGACAGAATCGTTCGACGTGGCCTCGTGGGCTTACAACGGTTTGCGTCATGTTGCGAGTACTACATCCTAGCTACGGGCAACAGCTAACTGGGAGTGGATTGAACATGTAATGAAATGAAAGGGTTCCTAACTAGCCCACACACGCCAATGTTCCGATCCGCGGCGATCCTGGCGCCCGAGCACAGACGCGAGCACCAATGCAAAGGAATGCATTGCCCGTCGTGCGCACCACACGAACCAGTTGTGCTCATCGGGAAGACTGCATGATCTCACCTGGGATTTTGAGATAGCGCCCAATAAGCCAACGTAGCCTCCATCTGGATTGTGGGGTCGGAGTGATCCGGATCTGGACATCGATCGCGAACTGTGAAGATTCTGATTCTTTTCGTCACGGAGGAAATTCAAGTGTAGACAGTGTACAAGCTATCGTAGCGAATTGCGCGAGGGGATGGTAGAATACATCAAGGAACGTCGATATACGAGCGTACAAGTATAACTTCGTTCAACGACGCCTCTACCCAACTTTCCCGTCAGACGATGTGGGAGAAAAATCTTGCTAGCGCCTAAGCGAAGGTCATACTGGCGCGTCTCAGACTAATGCAAATACCCACACTTTACAGAGATCGACCGTCGACTCGGCCCGAGTAGCTAAGTGGCTCGGACCGGCGCTCCGGTAATCTTTGGCTGCAAGGTGACCAGGCGAGTCGCCTTGACTTGTTTACCTACTTTTCCGATATAGCGTTCCGTCTCGAAGGGCCAATACAAAATGGCCACGATCTAATTAGCGAGTCCGTGGATATACACACAGACGTCCGCGTCGATGGCAGGCCCCATGATGGCAAGTCGGCTTGGTTGTCTTCGAACCGGTCGATGGCCCGCTTGCAATATTCGCCGACAATGTCGACAGCACCTTAGAGGCAAAGTCCTTGTGCGTGCATGATAACGTCTATTATGTTATGCGTATCCTCCTTTGACTGTTCTTCATCGTATGAAAAAGATGTCCTGGACAGTTATTCGTGCAGGATAACAAGAGAAATTCCACCAGTACCGAAAATGAGATTGGACACAATAAAGCCAAAGTAGACCGACATTAGACCACGCAACGAAATCATTCGCAGCTTCGCCAAGGCTACGAATAACAGGATGGCTCATGACTTCATCTGGGATATCGAGGTTGTAAGCGTATTCGATGAGCGCCCATGTAGTCTTGCACCCGCTGGTGTCGCGGCGGAGCACAATGCACGATGCAAGATCGGGGATGGACCCACTGGCACGGTCGATGACTTGTTGTTGGACCGCCTGGAAGAAGGTCTCCAGCGTCTCTTGCAACCGTCGACAAGTACCAGGGGAGGCTGTTTGCATAATTCGCTCGAAAAGACTGCAATAGGAAAGTTGACTTCATGGATGAGAAGAACAAATAGGAGACAATACGCACACTTTCGTCATTCGATTCAGACGCGTAGGTGAATGGTACGCGTATGGATGATGAATGGAATTCATGATAACACTGGCGACGGTGTCTATACCACGGTCGTCCATGTCATCGGAGAGATTGTCCAAGTGAAAGAGCCATCTTATGAAGTTGCTGCAAGCGCGGAGCTGGGGGTAATCGGCATGGGGATAGCACATCGAAGCGAGCCTCCAAGCCTTGAGTCCCTGAAATGCATGGCGAGTGACCTCGTCAAAATCAGGGTGCCATTGAGCATCCATTGTGTTGACTCGGCGGAGGCAAGTCTATGGTTTCTGTCCTTCTGCAGGTCGAACGTACAATAGGAGGCTAGGTCAGGAAGAAGAATGGCCTTATATGCCGGCCTCGGCGTAGAGGACAAGGCAGACATCTAGTAACAACAGAATAAACAACGGTGTGTGTTTGAATCGAGGAGAAGGGGAATGGAAGAGAGACAGCGCGCCGTTTTTCGAACCTGTCGGCTTTATATGTGGACAGCAGCACATCCAACTAAAGACAGAGCGGCTGAGAGCTGGCGTACTGCAGCATACGGCTTCGTCTCCTCGGTCCCGTCAGCTTACCTTGTCGTCATACCTCAGGGGTACTGCGCGACAATCAGATAGCTGGTGTAACCGACGCAATAACATGTAGATCAGATCCTTTTCTGCGTACTAGTCTTCTCGGAATCAGTGAGGACACGGGAACCAGCAGCTTACAATGCAAGCAATGGATTACCTGCAAGAAGCCACGCCAGAATTGAACCAAAATTCGAGAGTCAAGTCTAATAATATCCGCAAGCAAGAGCACGGTCAGAAGCCAAAACAACATAACCCGTCGCACGATATATATATCCTCTGGAATAAGTAGAGAGGTAACGCACCTACACAACATATATTCATCGGTGATGCTGACTCAACTCCACAAGTGAGCCGCGATCGCTAACATAAGCAAAATCCGCACAGCCACTGGACTCGTCCGATGACTAGTGTAGGGGGCAGAACTAGTTTTCGTAGGTTTTGCCAGTAGAGCCGGCAAAACCCGGCAAAACCCGTGGCTTTGCCACTTGTGCCAATGCGGCATAAACATAGCTGTGCTACTGATACTCAAGACCTTTCGATGACATCAATGCCGCCACGTCCCAGCCTGTGACTGTGTTTCTGTCATGCTCAACCACCTCTACCTCTTTGTCAACACTCTGTGGCAGGATCCCCTCATCTACATGACGCAGCTCCTCAAAATCATACA
>JBBPKI010001362.1:0-12909 GCA_038089155.1 Nevesoporus exiguus
AGGACGAAAGCCAAATTTGCTTGACTTCGCAGTAAGATTTGTATTTGAATAACCCATTATGTAGTTCCTTGCTTTGTTGCGGGCATGACCTATCTGTTCGCCTTGTATATGCCGCTACCGAGGGTTGTTCATGGGAGAGCAAGAAAATTGTCGCCGTTGCGCAGTAACAAGAGACCATAGCAGCCAATCTGGACGGGTTACTACACGACTCAGAAATTGGCACGGACCCAGATCCAGGCGACTGCGTAGCAAATAACCAGTATGTCAATCCATTCGAAGCCAACATTCTTGGCCCGAGGTGGCACTTACGCAGTGATTCATGGATAACACACGGCAGGGGCCGTGGCACAATGATCCCCGCAGCGCCTAACAGCGCAGCGTTTATCGTTCACGCTAGCCAAATTCAGGTGGCGGGGTAAATACAAGTAAACCCATACCTATGGAAACCCCCGGCGCTTATCAATTGCTTTCCATACAAACCTGAGTGGGACGCAGGCGAAAGCGGTCCAACGCTTTCGCATCCAGCCATAACGCTGTATACATGAAACAACCCTCGCACTGAATACACCAAAGCAGACAATCCGCTTGCCATGTGGGACGATCCGAAAATCCATTCTAAAACGCAACACCCTTCCACATCTCGACCGCACGTCCTGTGATGACCCGCCGCTGGCAGGCGCACGCAACCTACCCAAACACGTCCCCTTCCGGTGGACTCAACACGACCGCTCTCTCCAAAACGACAGAAACATCGTCGGTATCCACGTCCACGTCCGTATCGATCCACACGTCCGCGTCTGTCTCCTCCACATTCCGCATCACCCCCACCCCCATCCCCACCTGCAACGGCGCGAGCGCCCGACGAAGATCCTCTTGCAGTCTACCCTTGGTCTTGACGTGAGACGGCCATACCGAAGACGAGGCGGTAAATACGTCGCCAAACGAGCCTGAACCCTCGCGCATGTGGTCGTTTTCCCGGTCTTTGGATGACCCCCAGGGTCGTTTCCCGCCCCCGCTGGCGCGTCGCTCACGCAGGAGCTTGATCTCGTGTAGATGGGCAGTTCGCGCCCAGCGTTTTGCGGAGCGCGCGTGAGGGTGGCTTGATGTAGAGGATGAATGTGATCGTGCGATGGATTCTGCACGGGAAAGGGTATGTGGTTCGGTTGGTATGAGCGAGCGGGGTTTCGTGGGTGTACGAAAGACCGAGGAAACATGCGCACGCTTGTGCGAGGACGTTGACGTAGAGGCGACGGGAAATTTGAACGCCCTTGCCGGGTGTTGGTGAATGTGAGCGTGCAATTCGGGTTTGGGTTCTGGATTACCCGTCGGCCCGGGGAACAATAGAACGTTGTCTGTTGTTGGTAGTTGATCATTTCAGTAGAACGTCTCTAGAGCGAGCAAGTGATAATCACCCATAGACTTTCCAGGTTTCATACTCCCAGTCTGTTTGGTTGGGCTGCGACTTCGTCTCCTTAGGGGATTCCAACCATCTGTACTACTCCCAAAGCTGAGGGGGCGAACACCCCATTCACGCATCGAGCGATGCAATGTCGGAGGAGGATGCTGGGCGGAAGGAGCACCACGTGTGAGCCCGATGAACACAAGCACCGCCAGGAGCAAACACAGTTGAGCGATACCAAGCCGTTTTTCTAGCACAACCTGTGCTGCATTAGTGGTACGCAACTCCGTATGCACGCAGTGCTCACCTCCTCCGAGAGATAGTTGACCCGAGAAAGTAGTTCACCATGTTCAAGTTCCAATCGCAGCCTTTGTCTCTCCCACTCGTGAACCGTGCGTTGGTACATCTGTGCCTGCATTCGGCTCTGGGTATAACAAGACGACTCAGTTAACGCACGGATTGACCGCGAAGGTCAGGGCACTTACGACGCTCTCGAGTCTCCCGACTTCTTCATTGAGCTTTCTCAACACCTCTCGCACACCGGCTGTTTGTTCCTCCACATATCGTGCGTACAGGGTATGATTCGCTTCGAGGGTAGTCAAACGATTCATGATCGTTCGATAAATGGATTCTCCACTCCATTGTTGGGGAGACGGCTGCGGGGGTGGCTGCAGGACTAGGGGCGATAACGGAGGGTTGCTTGGTTGCGCCGAAAGAGTGGGGAATGCGTGCACTTCGGAATCATGCGAGGGGTGAGGACTTTCGGTCGTAGGGGGGCCAGGTGGAACGACGGTTGCAGGGGAAGAGATTGATATGAGCGAGGAGATGGCTTCTGTTACAGAATTCATCTCCGTGGATCGCGCCGCTAACGCCTGCCGCGCCCCATCCCTACTTGACGTTCTCTCGTCAAGTTCGGGAGAAGATCTCCGAGACTGGGTATGCGTGGATGGCGAACCGCGGGAGGAGGATATCTCATGAACTGGTGTGGTCGCCCTTTCCACAGACGTCGGCGGTATAGTGGTGTTAGAGTGGACGTCGGCCGCGAGCTGGGTGACGGAAACGTTCGTGCCATCATTGGATACCACATTAGGACGCGTACCGTCGCTCGCCCCCGGATATTCAAGAATGGATGCACGTTGCGCCGCAGAATCCCTCAATCGCGCCCGACTCTCGGCCTGCCACGTGTCCCACTTCCATTCCTCGAGATGCGTGAGTCCGTACACCCGAAGCAAGGATACGGGGCAATAATACTCGTGTCCATAGTGCGAGTGAAAGTCGATCCGAATGTAACGGTAGAAATCACGAAGCGACGTGGGGGGATGGAAAGACTGTCTGCGTCGTCAGTCTAAACGAAAAGTAAACCTCGTGAACCGAAACGTCCGTCTCACCTGGACGCCGCGGACGTTCTTGGCGCGATAAGTCCCAGCAGGGGTCCACCCCTCGTCGGTGCCAGTGTACGTTTTTGCAACGCTCACGGAGAAATCCTTGAACACCCCGCTAAAGAACTCGAAATTGGCTAATTGTACCGTGTCGATTCGGATGTCGTCACAAAGCTCCACCACCACGAACTGCGCGTCAGCGCTGCACGGCGAGAGCATGTACTTGTCCTTTTTGCCCGACAGGATGGACGAGGTAGACTTGGCAGACTTGTGGCTTGTGTGGACGCGCGCGGAACAGTCCAAGTTGGCGTAGTTGAACCTATCAATGATAGGGACACGGAAGTGTGGTGGGAGAGCATCATCGCTGGTGGGATATAACAGGTCAGGAGACAATTGCGTGTCCATCGGTGGAACGTCGGCAGCATTCTGCCTATTAGTTTTGCTTGGAGCGTCGCTGTTTGGCGTCTCCGACTTGGGTGTCGTGGAGACGCTTCGCGAGGCAGCGCGGAACTGTTTTGACTTCCACTCCTTGAACGATATGAGAACGTCCTCGGGTCCTTCTGGGGAGTCGATGGTCGGCAGTGGCTTCAAGCAGCACAATGGTGGATCTGGTTGTTGAGCTCGGCGTACGACGACAATGGCGCGAAATGGGTCATTGAGCGATATTGACGGAGAGGGAGCGGTGACGGCTAACGCTGGCCAGGCGACAAAGCTGGTCAGGGACAACGCTAGCAACGTCCTAGGCAGGGATGAAAAGAAATTCATCTCTCCAGAGTCAGCTCGAGTGCTAACATTAGCAAGCGAGTCGTGATCCTACACGTCAAAGTGATGGAGGTCGCTAAAGTTGGGTAGCACAACACAGATCAAGTTCGTATCCAACTTCTTCAGATGAAAAACGAAGTCTAGGAATTGTAAGAATCCATATGTACGGACAGCCGAAACCTCCGACAAGTGAGGGGAGTCAGACCAAGCGCATCCACATTGAAGCAGGCCAGGGTATCAAGTAGAAAAGGAGATCTCCGTACACTGCATTAGAGCAGTGGCAATGGCTGTGTACGCGCAGTCTTTGGGTACTGGATGAGATTACGACTCAGGCAAGAAAGTCAGACAACAGATGTCCTAATCGTCTCGCGTTTACACTATCTACGTCGGCGCATCAAAGCACAGCCGCTTCAGCACTAAAAGTGAAAACCTCAGTTATCGCAACAAGCATCCCACCGACGCAAGACTTACTCCAATAATCTCACCAGCCCTCGTGTGCATGATGAGCGCTACGATGAGGCCTAAAATATTCGGTTAGGAAAGGAGGATCCGAATAACCGGAGAAGCATACCGTAAAGTCCCAAGACTTCGGCGAAGATGAGAATCAGTACCTACGTGGCACGTTAACGTGAAGCGAACAACGACAACCACGGAAATCCCACCATTCCAACGAATAATCGTGGTTGCTGCGCGGTGCCCCTCACACCTGCATCGCCAACAATGCCAATAGCGAATCCAGCGGCAAGACCAGCAAGGCCAACGGAAAGACCGGCACCAAGGTCAATAAAGCTGGATGCGAGAGACATGGACGAGCTGACTAGGACCCAAAAGTTAATAAATACGGCAAGACGAGACAACGACAAAACATACGTGAACCGGAGATGAGGACCGAAACGACGAGACCGTAAATCTGTGTTACACGGTCTTGGTCACGCTTGTCCTAGCGCACGAAAGAACGGAGGACAAACCGCAATGATACCAGCCATGATAACCGGGATAACACTTCTCATGACGAGGTCAGGTCGGAGGACACCCATGGCAGAGATTCCGACACCAGACTTGGCGGTACCATAACTTGGAGCCGGTCAGTGAAGTGTAAAATTTTTTACACAAATCGCATACGAACCTAGCCCCAATACCTGGATATGGAAGCGAGAAAAAATGAGCGACTCTTTGTTGAAATCGTCGATTTCTTACAAGTGAACACAATCGCGGAGGTGCAGCCCTATGTCCGGTCTCAGCGTTGGCTTCTACAGAGAGTAGTGAATGCTTACCATGGCACCGAAGAAGGGAGCATATACGGGGCAGAGGTCAGACATTTCTGTAGAGGTGTGAAAAGGTGCGAAGACGACGTCGCTGGTTGTCTGAATTGAATTGAACAAGTGCTACGGACGAGAACTTTCACCGTCGGATGTCGCCGAGCGGAGAGTCAATTGCATGTGTGACCAAGGAATCCCAAATTTGGTTTGTTTGGCAAAGGCATTAGGAATAAACAAACGCTTTCCCGAAATAGAGTCGACCAACACAACACACTGGTGGTGTCGGCGTTACGTTCGTGTTCTCGGTTTGTCGTAAGGTTCTCACATGTCTGCTTGTTTGCGCTTCACTCGGAGGGTGAGTTCCTCTCCCCTCCAGCCTTCTCCTGGTATAAATCGCATCCTGCAAGGTCTGGAAGTCCTTTATCAACAATAAAGGTAGGCCGCATTATCAAAGGAACATGACCGTATCTGAAACAAACACCAAGGTCACGACGCACAATGTTTTCCGAACGTCTGTATACTCTATTCTCACAATCGCTGTCCCCCTCACACCATCGTACGCCAGCTCGTCATAACCCGAGCCACCCCCGGCCTCGTCGAAACCAAGCTTAAAATAGAGCCCTACAACCGTGCGCATCCAATTAATTTCCACATTCTCATACCGCTCATCCCGCGTCACCCAGTCAATAGAGTTGGCGTATGTTCGCCGCTCGCGACCAGCCCACGCTCTCACTGCTGATGTCTTCCACACCACAGACGGTCCACGGTGGACTGATCATGTCCCTAACGGATACCATAGGCTCCCTAGCCATCGCCTCCAAAGGCCACTACATGACCGGCGTCTCGACGGACGTCAGCACGTCCTTCGTCCGACCCGCCGGCAGAGCAGGCGACGTCCTCAACGCGACGGCCACCATAACCACTCTGGGTACGGACCAAGATCCTCTTTGCTTTTCGGTAGCGGACTGAGATGACGAACGATGACTCGGAATTACGTCTCCCCTTCCGTTTCCATTCTGTTTTTGATGGGGTCAGGGAGGAACTTGGCGTATACACGCGTGGACTTTACGAACGAGAGCGGGGAATTGGTCGCGTATGGAAGTGAGTGTTTGTGTTTGCTATGATAGACACGCCGCTTTTGACGTCGATTACACGTAGCCCATACCAAATACGTGGGTAAATCATCGTCGGACCCAGTAGGCTATCGTCTCGCAACGTCCGCCGTGCTAGCTTATGGACGCTGATCAACAGAACAACGTGAAGTTTTCTGAAGACGGCGAGAAAGTGATAGAGGGCCAAGACATTGAATAGGTATGTTCTATTGTTTAATTGGTATAACAATACAGATGCCGATAGCATCCTGGTGTAGTTCACACAAATGCCTTCACAGATCTACTTGCTTTATATACACATGAATGTACGCCCCGTGACATCACAACCATATGGATGGGCACACGGAAAAGCTTCAATCACAAGTGTATCACGAATCTAAATATAACGACAGAATTAGAATTTGGCCAAGTTGTCGATCCGTGCGATCAGCCCGAGTCGAGAAACGTCCGTCCGCAGGGAAACGCGTTATCACTGGATGCACCCCACCCACCCACTCCCATCCCAACCCTTGACAAACTCTTCTTCCGAAAACCTCTCCACAGCCCACTGCCTAGCTCGCTCCCTGTACCCTTGCTCGGTGGCAGCGTCCATCGTCAGAATCTGTCGGCCGACCGAACGAGGCAGTATCAGCATTCGCACTCGCGGACGCCACGAGGCACCCAGCGTGGAGAGATAGAAGAGAACCATACCTCGTACATAACCGTCCCGAATTCGCCCGGCGTTCGTGCATGGAAGCCAGTAGGCTGTGCCTTGTAGGGCACGACGATGTCGTTCAGCGGACCCCCAGAAGCGTGGGTGAGAGGGATGAGACCTGCCGCCTAATTACCACAAAAAACGCGTGGTGAACACGCGATCGTCCCGAGGAGACACGTGAATCTGCACTGCTTACCATGAATTCGACGACGTTGATTCCAAAGTGTTCGTCCACCATCGTGCTGAGACCGATGCTTGATCGGGAGAGCCAGCCGAGCATGTCGAGGTAGGGAGCGTTTACGACGAACGTGACTTGATTCTGACGAGGCTTAGTCAAGAACAGCAGTTTTCGCCTACAGGTCGACATACCTGAATGTCCAACTCTTTTGCTAACGCACGCAGAGACTCGACTCTATCTAGATCATTTTGATGCCGCGCGCCACCGAGCAATACTAGCCGAACAGGATCCTCGCCTGAACTATCTTGCGTTTTGTACTCGGGGTGGTCCATCAAAAGTTGCGCAAATGCGTGAAGCTGTGCAGGGAGATTCTTCTCTGGTCTAAGTGCCACGTTAACATGCCAGTCTAGACTTCGTACGGAAATCAACCTACCGGAACTGCGCAACGCTGAGGATGATTCGCTCTCTGTTCTGTAGGGAAAACTTGGCCATCTCTCGCGTATCGCAGGGAGGATACACAGTCACGGGTTTCGCCCTGTCTGCCTTGCTACCGCTCGCTAAACTTGGTCCATCTATGATCTGTGGAGGGGCTGACCAGGAAAGAAAGAGCTTTACAAAAAGCAAGGGAGTCACTCGATGTACCCATTGGATCAATGGTCCGAAGTGCTCATGTGAGATGATGGATGCAATGTGACTGCGTGTCCATGACGAGTTGACCATCAAGAACCGAGCGTGCGAGAGAGATATGGCATAGTAGTACATCGTGAGGCGATAGTAACTGTCCTAATCATTGAGATAGGAGCAAGACCGTATGGATGGAGCACGCACGCACGCTTCGCTCGCACTCTCCATGATTCACCCTGAACACGAGCGAGCATGTCGGTAGATATGGTCGGGTAATGGACGTATGCTCCAACAGGAATGGAAGCCCTCGTAAGCCAAGCTACGACCGGAAAGGTGAATGCGTAACCCATAGTATCTGATGTGGCATGGAAGCCGATGAATTGAGTAAAAGTGACCTACGACGACAATGACCCTTGAGACCTACCGATGTAGAGGTCTGGAATGAACCTTGACATTGCTTCCCAAACGAGATACATAGACCCGAGGCTCTGACCGAGAATGGTGAACCTAGGCCATCGTGAATCCTCGACTAGACCTCTCGATTCTAGGAATACGAAATGAAGTGCGGAAGGGTCGAGATCAATTGCAAAGCGAGCCTTGTACCATGATCGCGGGTGAGCATCGGGGTGGAAGCGAGAATAATCGTACCTTGGCTTTTTGAATAATTTGTTCTTTTGAAGCGTCAATGTCGCCAGAGTACACGACACAGATTATGTCTTTGTGGTGGTGCTGTATGTGGGCAACGGCGGTCCACAAAACACGTTCGCCTCCACCCCCTGCATTACTTGGAACGTTCACGTGAGCTATCCGCGTGGTTTCTGGTTACACTCCAAAGCTTCAAAAGACGACACTCACCAGTAGGGGTGGAAGAAACCGACAAACTTGTAATTCGTTGTTTTGGTCATACTGACCCCTAGCTCGTCGAGGATAGCTTCACGGGCGCAACGTGATCTCGACCATAATACTTGAGTGTACGCTGTGTACGAGAGTATGAACACGACCAGGGAAATACCAAGGCACAGCAAGAGTGAGGTGGCGCTCATCCCTGCCCCCGGAATGAGCTCTGGACAGGTCTCGTATGGGCCTGCCTAACTTTTCCGAGGTCGAATTTCGATCAGAAGCTGTAGACAACGTGGAGTGCTCACCGTTGGCCATATTTGTGGACACGTTGGTTGCCGATTATTTGCCGTGTATTGATTATGTAAGATATTGTAAGCGTGGCCAATCATCTGAGCTCCAGCTCCTGTGTGACAAGCCAGTTGGGCGGACGGTCCGGAGTCCACGTTTGGGGAAGTTCCATCGAACTGGCGTGGCTGCACTGGACCGCATGAGTTCCGTGCCCCCACATGGATGGTCCGGACATTGCGGTCGAACGCTGTTTTAGCCATACGGTCAGGCCCATGGCGTAGTAGGCGGAGTGTCACCCAATCAAGGACTGCCAAAAGCCACGCAGGCATCAATCCCCGACACGCCCGGTTGTGGTCTACACCGATCCTCTCCGCAACAGCGGTGCCACGCCCCAGGCTTGCTGAACCATTCAAAGGCGAGTTTGCTTTCGAGGGCAAACACAGGTTTCACGACACCCCTCCCGGTCCTCCCCTCCTGGACCCATGCCCGCGAGAGTGATTATCGCTCTGTCGATGGGATTCGCTGTCTCTCGTGTCGACCCGGTGCGCAGTTCGGACCTTTCTCTCGTTCATTGGTCAAAGTGGCCTTGGCGCGTTTATATATGATGACGTAAGTAGCTGTGCCTTATGGCTTCCTCGAGGCTGCCCTCGTTCCACTGCCACCATCGTCGCCAGCATGACAGGATTTTCTTCGTCTTGATCTCGGGATGGTTCGGAGCCAGTCGGAATGTAGAGGTAAACTTTCCATTGGTCCGTGAACGGGGCAATGCAGCACTGCGGAGCCCCTTATTCACTGATCAAGCTCAGTGTCGCCACTTCCCTTCAGTATTTAACATCACCTATTCGTACTCGGTTCCCTTGACTCCTACTCTCATTTCGCCTGCACGACTTTGAACTTGGAGGACCGTTGCTGTCTATCTCTCCTCGTGGAGCTGAAAAATGTATATCCAACACGCTCTGCACTCCAGATCCAACATTGAGATTCGCAGTAGCGACGGAGAGGGCTTGGGACGAAACACCATCATCTTCATCGTGCTCGGTGTAGGTTGGTCGTGTTCATTCTTCATTCTCTGCCCCCACGTTTGACGATGCGTTACTCACGCGTCGCCAACACGGTATACATTCCCACACGCTCTCGAGCAGCCTCTTGTCTTGCTCCAAATCTTTCGCTGGCTACGTTCCTCCAATCTTTATTCATTCAGAGCCTCGCATTCTTTCGTCAAAGTTATCTGGCTGACACTTCTTCCTCAGTCTGCTTCCTCGCGATCCTGATCGGCTTTTACCTCGTCAGCCGCCCACGCGCCGCATGCAATGCTGCTCCCAATGTCTCTGGTTTACACCTGCAACATTCACCTACTACACCTCCCCCTCATCTTCCATGCCAACGCGATATGAGCAAACACTGGAAGCTCTGGCGCTTATGGCGTCATCCCGATAGCACGACCCTCCCAGACACTGCACATCCACCCGTTTCACATCTATCTCCTGCCCCGGTTACAATTGCCACGCCACCCCGCGTCTTACATGCAGGGGGTGGAAGTGATTCAAACGCCTATCCCGCTATCATATTGCGACCTTCACAACCCCGTCGCGTCACTACTCTTTCGGTGGCCACCTCTTTCTCACATTCGCACATCACGGAGGATGCATTTTCTGACCTTCGCGCGTCCGCGTATGACCTTGATGGAGATCTGGAGACGGAGATGCTTCACAGCGCCAGGGATGACGTCTGGCCGGGTCTTCCTTCAGCTGTGGAGGATGAGCGTGGGGAGGGAGGCACAGAAGTACGCAGCAATGCCACCCCCGTCGTCGAGGGCAGTGTCGGACTTGAGGGTGACGCGCCCACGAGGCTAGCCACGCTTGAACTGAAGGGTGGTGATTACGAGAACTTGCTTAGTGTCTGTCAAAAAGTGACATGTAGTAGCGACGGCGTTGAAGTTGGCGTGAGCGAGGTCGACGAATAGCTGCGGGATAAGTTTTATGGCTCAAACGGTATTATCAGATCGCTCTTCGCTTGATGTGGAGATCATGGCTGTACTGTAGTAACTGTATTAGGGTCCAACTCGTATTATGTATATGCTGTGTAATTCAACTGTATTTCGCATAGGCTTATGATGCAGGGATCGTCGCAGATCATGTCGTTCAGTGCAGAAGTCATCGCCAAACGTGTGTGGGGTACCCAACGATGGCATGGACTCGGTGCTCTACTACTCCGACTTGCAGTGAGGTGACCACATAGACTCGCATTACGTAACCACAGCACCCTAAGGCTGATCGTGTCTCCTCTCCTTATACTTCATCGACACGAATGTCTAATGACCGTTCGTTGATAGGTTCCGTGTTCGAGCGTACGACGTCACACGCGCCGACTCAACTATCCTCGAGGTTCACCGGCTCCCCTGGGACTGGATTCCCAGCCGCCCAGCATCGATTCAAGAGCACCTTTGCGCGTGCGCGGGACGAGGCTAACACCAAAAGCCCAGCCGGGGGCCCAAGGCGCGCAGACGTGCCACCCGTCGCACCAAATCGACTGCAAACGCCGTCGCAGAGGCAGAGGCAGACGCCCATCGTACCCACGTCCCCGATCGTCGATTCGCAACCCATTCCAACGGACACGGATGCCCTTCTTCGCCAGATCGACGAAGAGAATGCGCGTAAGATAGAACGGATGAGCGATGATGAGATCGAACGGGAGAAGAGCGCGATTTTGGAGCAGCTGGGGGAGGGTACGGGGCTTTTGTTGAGACGCGTTCAAGAGGCGCGACGACGGAAGGCGGAGAGGGAGAGGGAGACACAGGCGCAGGCAGGGATGGATGAGAAGGTGGCGCCAGAGGCTCATGGGATGGTCGAAGAAGTCACAGACGGGGATGACGCTTGTCAGGCGACCGAACGCGACCATGACTCTCGCGAACGCAGTGTCCTCGTGGCTTCCCCTACCCCGCGTCGTGTGTCAGATGGGCTGGCTGCCAGACCGAGCGTTCTACGAGTCAAGAGTCTCGATGATATAGGGCGGACAGGTGAGCTTAACCTTGATCTTCGTTGACTTGCTAATCTTTGCCACTCGATGCTTTAGTGCCGTCACCCTTGCCAGCGGCGAGCAGCACCCGTCCGTCCAGTCGGACAGGTCGCAGATTGCGTTTCGCAGAGGTCACCCCAAACGACGTGCATGTGTACGAATCAGCACCAACATCTCCAAAACGAGCGGCTCTCGCCCTCCCACCCCCTCCGGATAAGAAAGACGACTCCATTGTTTCTTTAGGCACGCTTCACAAGGACGCTATTCCTGCCAAGAGACCTCACTCAACCGACAGTCCCACCGAGGAGCAGCCCACACGCGCTCAAAAAGCTGACGATGAGCCGGAGGAGGGTACTCCGGAGTACATTCATCGTCGATACTTTCCCAACGTACCTACCGATGATCCGAGCCTTGCGTGGATAGAGGCACCCTCCGCAGAGACAACAGATCCATCTACCCCTCGTTTCGATCTTCACGGTGTCCCAATTCCAGCATCTGTTTCTTCATCATTACCATCCCATCTTGGATTGCATCATCACGCCGAAGGTACTCACGCTGGATATACCATCGACGACATTTTCCTGCTCGCACGATCGACCGTTCCTGCACAACGAGCTTCAATGTTTGGTATTCTCGCCAAGATCACCCGCCGTCTAGGTCTGCAGGCGCGGCAGCCTGGTAATCGGGTTGAACTCGTGTTTGCTGGCCAAGAGGGTCAGCTTCGAAAGCGTGTTCTAGCTGCTGGTTTGACTGCCATTGACCAGACCGGCAGTCTCGGCGCGCGGGCGATTGAAGTTGTGTGGGAATGTCTTGTTGGGTGGAACGGTACAACGGGGGGACTGGAAGGTGCAGAGCTCGCACTCGCTCCTGACGTTGTTTCATCACTACAGCTCGATTACTTCCTGCCTCAGATTACAGAGGTATTATTGCACGCTGCCCTTCCCTCTGAATCACTTGCGCAACTGCTGGCTATTCTCCACTGGCTTGCTCAACAATCCAACCAAATTGCAGATATGATCACCGCGACGCCTCGTCTGGTCCCGACGATCCTCAATGCGTTTCTTCTGACACCCATTCCTCCCAAGGAAGGGTCTGTACTGCCTAACCCCCTCGCGCTCCAGATACTAATCACGCTTGCATCTGCATCACGTTCAAACGCATTGGCACTACTCGACCCGGCAGATGCTCTGCTTCGATTTGTCACTCTCCTTCCACCTTCGTCACCCTATCCACCTGCTCTCGCCATCACGCTTCTGACGTATACACTGCAGTTCTACGCCGCCCTAGCATCGTACGGTCTCTACTCTCACATTGCTACTACCGCATCCCAGATCTTCACCGACCTTGCTTCATATATTC
>JBBPKI010001364.1:0-12908 GCA_038089155.1 Nevesoporus exiguus
AAGGGGGGGGAGGGGGGGGGGGCGGGGGGGACGGGGGGGGGGGGCGGAGGGGGAGAGGAGGCGAGGAGGTGCGCATGGAAGGCGTGGAGGTGCTCGACGACGCGACGCTGGAATGGGTCGGGTCGGAGGGTGCCCGTGGAGACGAGCGCGTCGTACTGCTGCAGGGGCGAGCGCGTCGTGCCGGGGCCGAGGCGAGCAGCACCCGCCAGCACAGTCTCGGACACCCCCGCCGCAGCCGTCGACTGCCACGCATTTGCCGGCGCCAGCGTGCGGTGTCGCCCGAGCGCCCGTAGTGAGCTCGTCGTTGTCCGTGTCAGCATCCTCGTCGCCGTCGTCGTGGTCGTCGTGGTCGTCTGGTCGGCTCGTGTTCCGGTTCCAGATACTGCGGGCCGGTCCTGTGCACAGCGCCATGGACGAGTACCTCCTCCTCCTCCTCGCCGACTCGAACCTGCCCACTGGCTCCTTCGTCGCTTCCTGCGGTCTCGAGTCTTACAGCGCCCACGGTTTCCTCGCACAACCCCACAGCGCCGCCCTCCTCGCCTTCGTCCACGACACTATCCAGTCGTACGCCCACAGCGCCCTCCCCGTCGTCTCAGATGCCCATCGTACCGTCGCGCCCCTCTCATCCCTCTCCGCAGCGCCCGTCGATCTATGCGACTCTCTCGCCGCCCTCACGTCCCTCGATGCGTTCTACGACTCCATCACCCTCAATCATGTCGCCCGGCGTGCATCCACGTCTCAAGGTGTCGCCCTCCTCACGCTATATTCCAAGGCTTTTGCACCATCCGACACTCACCTCCTCACCTCTCTCGTCGATCAGCTCAAGCTTGCCATACGACGCGGCGACACACACGGCCACCTCCCCCTCTGTTGGGGTGTCCTCACAGGCGCGCTCCGTCTCTCGCTCGGTGTGTTTCGTTTCGTCCGTCTGGATCATTCCTTACATGCTTGCCCAGATCGTGCCCAGCACCTCGCCCTCTTTCTCCACGCCCGTTCCGTTCTCTCCGCTGCCGTGCGTATGAACATCATCGGTCCCTATCTTGCCCAGCAGCTCCTGCTGCGTGACGTGCGCCCCATCGTCGACACCTTTGTCAAAAAGTGTGCCGCCATCTCCACCGCGGTCTTGATCGATAGCTCCCGCGACCGCAAGGATACCGACAACCCACCCCAAAACGGACCCGCTAATACATGGCCATTGGGCGAAATCCTCGCCATGAGACACGATCTACAACATTCCCGGATATTTAATAGCTGATCTACTCGCCAGTCTTACGCTTCCTCATGTCCCACCAGCCAATGCCAACCTTGCTGCGACCTCGGTTTGTCCTCTCACCAAGTTTGCCAAATACGACACCATGACGCTGTCTTGCAGTGCTGTTGCCCAGCCACCTTCTTCGTCGGGCGCCGCACCGAGCACGTTCCACAAGTACTTCCCGAGCGCAGGATCCGGGGGGATCTCTCCGCGGAGGATGGCCTGGACGTGTGCAAGCACGCGATTGAGTGCGTCCGAGGTGCTCACGAGGGCAGTATGTAGAGCGGGTAAAGGCGAGCTAGACAGAAAAGAGTTTGATAGCGCGGAAGAAGAGAGAAGGTCGACTGCGACGACATGAACCAGCGATAAACGAGATAGAGCATGACTCACGTCCTGAGCGTTCGGACTCGTGGAATTTTAGTTCGCAGGGAATAGGTACGAATACGCAATTCTCTGCTTTCGGACGCACACCCACCGGTGAGCTGTACCACACGCGCTGAGTAGATGGAGAGGATAGAACATGAAGGGGTACCGCTGACCTGACGTACGCCCTCACACCCGCGCCGACACCTTCCTCCGTGCCGGTATCGAGAGCGAGATGTACAGCTGGAAAGGGGGCGGTCTCATGCTCGTAGAAGTTTTGAATGAGGGCAGAAAAGGTGCCCAAGCCACCCTCGCTGCCTCCGGTGGCATACCATCCAACGATGCTGAGACCCTCCCTGCCCTGGGGACCCACACCGACGCCTGCGCCAGCCGTCCCGGAGGGTGCGATCGACTGGCCATGACCTTTGAGGAACATTTCGTACATGGCGCGGTGATAATCACCATCGACGGCGACCTGCTCTTCCGTCTCTGAGTGAAGAACGGCGAATGCATGAGTGACGTTGACGACAATGGGAGAGGCGCTGGAGGCGCTGGAGGACGGCGTGCGCGTGCCGAGGAGGGTGCCGATGACGCGGTGTTGTGCACCGGTGCGACGGAGGTAGTGGTCGAGGATGGAGAGGAGGGCGGCCGGGTGGACCGTCAGCGCCGTCGGGCGGGGTCTTTTTTGGGATGGGTCAGCGGCGTCCACGGCAGGGACGAGGAGGACATACGGCGTGGGATCGGCGAGGGAGTGGGACGTGTTTTGGAGGAAAACGGCAGACGAAGGCGGGCCCAGCGGCATCGTTGCGCGCAGTGATCAAAAGTGATAACGCGCCGAGCGGAGTTGCAATCGTCGCTTGTTTTTCAACCAGCATGCCCTCCGAAGAGACAAAGGTCCGTCGTCCGTCGTCCCGCTCCGCTCCCCGCCTCACCCTGACTACGCAGGAACGCATCCTCAAGGTCGTCGAGTTCGGTCGCGTACGCCCTCTGTGCATGTCGCACGTTCCTCGCTGACAGTCGGACAGACCGTGTTGCACTATGGTTGGATTCCGATGATCATATACATTGGCTACACAAGGAGCTCCCCGCAGCCCATGTTCATCAAGTATGTCACTCCCTTTACTTTCCGCACCGCGCTCACCCTCCTAGTAGACTCATAAGTCCTCTCGCCTGAGCTGAGCTTGGCTTACACTACATACGCACGCATGTATCGTATAATTCTTACCGAATGCACTCACTCCTCGCTCTCTTCTGGGGCTGTGTGAACTGTCAGACACATGCATGGTGAGTCTCATCTGCCCACTCTTTCATTGCGCAACGATTCAATCACCGTGGTGATCTCTGAACGGCCCCGTTGTGTAACCACCCCAGGCTTGGTTGGAACCGGGGTGTTCTGCTGAAATTCGAGGCCAGATATGAGCTTCATGTTTTCTCGTCTGTTTGTGCTTTCGCCATGCTAAACATCTACGGCCCAGGTCTACCATTAGACGTACTCGATGCTAACATCAGTACAGCTTACGAAACATGTATTCGCTATAGATATACTTTCCTCAGCTCTGACGCCCCCGTAATCCGCTGGCACATTGGGCAAAGTTTCGTTGCGCCAAGGCACCTCAGCCAACATGTCGCACAGCACGTGTGCCAGCACCCTGTCGATACCGTAGGGTCAACATGCGGCGACAGACAGATGCGACAAGTCGCAGGCGCAGGCTGGCCATGTGAAAGATGAGCAATATAGGCAACGCCAAGGGGTCAAGACACACCATGGCATTCAGTTTTGCTTCCAGTGCTGCTATGAGGGCGAGGTTGTCCCCCCGTGAACGTGCGGCCAGAATAGCCAAATCTAATTTGTCCGTGTCTTCTGATCCCCAAGGTGACAATGAGCCAACATCCGTCGGGGTGGTGACCTCGGTTTGTCGGTCGTGATTTGATCGTTGGTCGACGTTTTGGCACCCATCCCCGGTCACACCTGCTTCCGGCTCCGCTCTCAGAACATCCGCTTCTCCAAACTGTGCATCTCCAAACACTGCATCATCCGTTCCGTCAATGTCAATGTCATCCTCTGTATCCGTCGTCGTGGGACGAACGTGTATCCCCGTCCCTCTCAAACTTGCGCTCGTGATGACTCGGGTGCGGACGCCGCTTTCGTCCACTGCGTCCCAGCCTGTATCGACGTCCACGTCCGCATTCTCGTTCCCGCGTACGGGCCCGATGGTTTGTTCGCGTTCCTGCTCGACTTGAACACGCCGGCTCTCGTATGCAAGACACGCGTCGACGTGTGCCTCCACGACGTCTCTGTCGCCACGAATGGACTCTGAACACACGGGACAGACGATCACTGCAGCCTCGCCTTCTGGGCCCACGTCGCCTGTGCTACACCGTGCGAGCCAAGTTGCCTCCTCTTTGGCAAGCTCCTTGAGCCGTGCGTGTCTTGCCTTGCGACGGCGCGTAATGTATCTAATCGCGCATTCTATTGCAGCCGGGGTCGTGGTCGCGTTTGCGAGGATGGTGAAGGACGGCAGAGAGGGCACGCGGGCACGAAGGAAGGGTTGGAGCGTGGAGAGAGACTGGCGTGCCTTGAGAGCCGAGCGCCGCTTGTTCAGGCTCGGGCTGAGTGAGGACGTGGCTGAGTACAGGATGACGCGGGGTGAAGAGACACGCACCCCTCCTCGAGGTCGTCTGCCTCCGCGAGCACTTCTGCGTCACCGATATGTTTGATGATTTCTTCGACGCGCTGCATTTCGAGCTCGGCGTGTGTTGCGAGGAGACGGATGGGGATGAGCTCGGAGCAGGCGGGGCAGGGCCGAGTTTCTGCGCGCTTCTCTGCGGATGTAGGTCAGAAGAGAAACGGAGAACTTGGGACAGACACACGTACGCTTCTTTACCCTAGTTATCGGTTGGTCGTCCGGCGCGGGGGAGAGCGAAGAAGAGGCCCGAGCATCTGAATCCCTAGCACGCTTTACGCTGCAGCCATGTGCTGCGACGTCGGTGACGCCCATGGTGAGCAACACGAAATTGAACGGACCTTGCGGGGGGCATGTTTCAGGCTTGGATGTCGTGCGTCGGGTGGGCGAAGGGATGGATGACACCGACCGGTGTTGGATGCGGTCGACATGATACCTCTCCACGTGACCTCGAGTGTAGCCCTTGCTCTCGGATGTTCATACTGTCGATGGCAACAACGGACAGAGGTCAGACGAGCTTGTGCTGGTGTACCTCACGCTCGCAAACTCCGTCACCGCCTCCAAGGAGGGAGCTCGGAGCTTAGAGACGGGGCAGCCTAACTACGCGGTAACCTCCTGTCGGTGGGACCGTGCGTCGAATCCAGCGGTGAAGTCGTGGAGGTACACTCTTACGAGTATCGTTCGAGGGCTCTCGAGAGTGCGTACGTGTACACTAATAATACATTGCCTGTGCTCGTCTCTCCTGCGAGATGATGGTCGCGTACCAGAGCTTAAATGCCCGACAAACCCTTTCCTGTTGTCCAGAACCGCGCTTCCTCTCGTAGTATTCAGACTAAAGGTTGCCGAATGGATGCCATCGCCCGCTTGTTCCTTGCCCTTCTGCAACATGTGTTTGACAACCTCGACATCCTTGGACGTTCCGAAGGTGTTCTCGAGCTGCTGTTTGGAAGGGCGTCCTAGATACCCTTGAGAACCCTGAGACGAATGGAATATTTCGAACGCTGGAATGGGACGATGGTGTCGTGAGTGCATCCGGGCCTGAGACAGGGGTCACTGGCCGAGTACATACAATCGACAACGTCTGCGAGAGGGATCGTCCTACGAGTGGTCAGTTAAGGGCACCCACGAAGAACTTATGCATTTACGTGTCTTGGAAAGGGAGATCGAGTCAGCGATCCGTTTCGATAAACACTCCACTCCCGGAGAGAGACGCTCACCTCCAGACTTCCATTTCTTGAACTGCAACATGACGCCCGTCAGAGGTCGTCACAAGAGTCGAAACGCGGTCAGGTACCTCTACAGGATTGACGATCATCATGTACTCGTCCGTGGATTGCGTGTCTGGCTTGTACACGACTTTGGTGACGCTCTTTGGCATGGCGAAGTAAGGGTGGCGTTCGCGGACGAATCTCGATCTGCTGGCTATGTTCGAGGGACGAAATACGATAAGACACGCCGTACGAGTAGGTGGATCAGACGCAAGTATAATCGATGACGGTGAGAAGGATCAAAAGCGGCGAACGCCTCTTAAATACGCCGCAGAGCACGCCACTGTGGGTAATGACGTTTGACCTCACGCGACCACTCATCAAACCAGACAAAACCGGCCTCACAGGGCAGCCACCTTCTCCCATTCCAGCCCTGTTCTTCTAGGTCCTCCAGTCGTCGAGATCAGACGCGTCAACGGAACGAGGGATGGCCTAAAATCATCGTTGACTATCCGTCCAAAAACAAACAGTGGACAACCAGCCTACCTCCCGTGTGCACACTGGAATGGGAACACAGTCGTCGATAGCTGTTGCACTAATCGCTCGCACTGTTCGGCATTCAAGTGATCGTTGAACATGATCGCACCTTGCAGGTGCCTAAGTCCCCGCGCACGCTGCAAATAAAGATTCACCCACCTCGACAAGCCTTTGAGTTGATCAAGTCAAGAAGTCCGCGCGGACACCATCGTAGAGCCTTGAGCCATTGCGTCGCCTCGTCCATGCTTTCAGAATCGTGCTGTGATAATGGATCGCGTGGTTCCAGTTCCCGACTCTCCAATGCGCCAATGTACCCCTTGACAAGTTCCTGCATCTCGTTGCCTAGTAATAGCTGTGATTCAGGCTCAGCAGATGTCCACAGGCACCATTACTTCTCTACTCACTTTTTCGCTTACGATTCCAGGAATAGTACACAGCAAGACCTGAATATAACCTCCATCAGCCTCGGTTTCGCACTCTAGTCTTGACCGGACTTGTTCAAGTCCGGAGAATTGGAAACCCCATGATTTGAATGCGTTTTGAAAGTCCGATAGCTCTACGAGACGGGAAGCTTCACGTCTGGTAAGCAAGACAGGTACTGGAGGGGACAGCTGTTTCGTCTCCACGCCCCCGCTTCCTTCCTGATGACAAAGAAAACCACGACAAATGGACTTCAGGAATCGTTCGACGCGCACGCGTTCATCCGCGGCATGTTGATCGATTAGGATGAGTGCTTTCCCATCCGTCGAACGCTCATCTTCGCTTTCTGCATCTGAGGGATCCAGACCGACCACGCATGCGATAAATTTGCAGTCCACCTGACTAATGATTTGTGCCTTCCGTAAATCGCCTTTCTGGAAACGTATCTGAGATGCAGTAAAGCTAGACGAACCAAGCTGAAAGTGCCGGTTCGCGATCGCACGGTTTACGGAATAGTCCGCACCACCGCTGTGAAACTGACAACTCCGGTAATCAGCTGCCTGATTCATCGACAGGAAAAGAGAGGGTATCTTTGGTTCATTAGGCGCAAAGGCGTCGTTGGCCTTTCGATAGTGTCAGTGATGTAGTCCGGTATGTGACGTGAAAGCAGGATGGCACACCTGCAGAGCCTCTCGTAGCCAGTTGGGTGGGTGATCTTCACAGGCATCAAGATTACTTCCCTCGGCTGGTAAGCACAATGTTCGCCTCTTTGAGCTAGCCCCAATTGGTTCATCAGCACCCACGGAAAATTGGGCGCCCTGAGGATAGGAGTTCCCTGTACGGTTGTCGATAATGAAGGTTTTCCCAGTCGATGGATCATTCCAGACCGTTTTTTGCGCATCAGCCGCAGGTACAGGTATCTTCCCTTTGTCAAGTTTCTGGATCGATTGGCAAATGTACACGTGAACTGAGGTACTTACGTACAATATGGACGAATTCGTTCGGCGCCCCACTCCTCTCAGGCTGGATTGCGCCCGGCGGTGTCTTGAGATTAGCCGAACTTTCTTGGACGAGCTTTCGCCTTTTCCTCGGCGTGCCGTCATCAGGGTTTTCCTCCCTCTTCTCGGGCGCAAAGTTGTGGTGGACCAAAAATGATCGAATGGTTTCAGATAAGAAAGAAGTCACGACGTTTTTATTCTGGGTGTCATGAAGATCAGCGTGGCATAGAACCGAGGAAGAAGTGCGTCTCGCCCACATCCAGTTCAACCGTTGATTTCGAGGGTTCCAGGCAGTTATCAATGTATTTCACAGGAATCACCAAGTTCAAGACGTAAACCGGCTTCTTCTCTCCTTTACGGGGAGGCCGGCGTATAGCTAGAAACGTGGGTAAGATAGCCTCCTATGGCGTGGAACAAGAAGCAAACATGGCCGCAAGCTCGTTTCTCCCCCTTCGTCATATGCCTGCAAGAGCAAAAATCTCAGTCGGATCCCAATAAATACGGCAATCGTACGTGTTTCGCGAATGTGCTTCCAGAAAAGCGATTGTCAATCAACCGGTGGAGGTCACAAGATGATATCGGGTGTCGATTGATATCTAGACAAGGAACAATGTGTAACCAAATCAGGGCTAGCCGCGTATGGCTTACACAAGAATTGATACGACTGTGGAGCCGAGGAGTATCAGATAAGGGGGAATCTTCCATCGAAGAATGGAAGGTGTCCTACCTTTGTACATGCGCCCACGAGTGAGATGAACCCCTCAATTCGGAGTTCTCCACAAGTAGCGGCTATCTCTTCCACGCACTAAGAAACGCAGATTCCATGACACTCTGCACGGGTGTGCTTGAACAGAAATGTACTTTCCTCTGTGAACGCACGGCCATAGAAATGCTGAAACGCCGCAAGGGTGGAGCGAGTCTTGATCGGATAGAAGCGCGATAAGGAGGTGAAGCACTCGAAAGGGGGGGGCACCATTACCTTGGGTATTTTGAGGATATGTGACTTGTGGGGATCATGACCTTCTCTAACCTTGCTCGCATCCTGAAACGAGAAAGAGATATTTGGAAATACAAGCGCGTAAGACTCGAGTTCTTGCCGAACTAGTTCAGTGGCTTTATTCGGCGTAGGATGAGATTGACGGCGAACCGGGAGCTATTCGACTGTTTACCACATGTGCGATTAAACCGAGGGAAACAACGCACATTGAAGAATGCATCTCGGATCGATACGACGGTTCCGGGGGATTCTCTTCGCCAGCGAATCGATGGGCCTATATAAAGAGATTTCCCAGCCTAGAAAAGCGCTCATGGGGCACAATAAGAGGGATTCTAGTGTGACAAATACCTTGACAATGACAGTCCAACTTTCGCGAGATCTTGCTGTACGAGATGAAATCTCCAAACAAGCGAGATCCGCCATGGATGCCAAAGCTACACGAGAAAACATCAGTGCACGCCACTGGCTTCTTTATCGCCCATGAGCGACCTTCTCCTCGGAAACCAAAGGTGGAAACCGTCTCCAGAGAGGTAGAGGAGTAAGCTTTCGAAGAATCTGTAAAGTAGTGCTTGGCGTGGACGAAGAAATGTACCGAGGCAAACGTCTCACTGTACCGACTATGCTCTGAACCCTGTCCGACTTGATGCAAACCATCCTTTAAAATTCCCGATCCGTTGTCCATAACCCAACAGCTCCATTCGGCACAGTCGACACCTGCATCAATCTGTGAAGCCCCAGCGTCGATGGCGTTCTGCAAGAGCTCAGAGACTATGGTAGGGAGGGATGTCAAGATTTGAGTGGAACGCAGTTTTGTCCGCGTCTCTGCAGACAGCTTCAAAAGTGACTCGTCTGCCATGGTTGTATAGCGGGCCAGCTTGATATCTTCGGTGACTTGTAGCTCAGATAATTCAGTGTATCGTAGTAGGCATGTGTTGAAGTTAGAACGGAGTATCGAAATCGTGGCACTATGACTGGGCGTTGTTTGGCATCACCCTTAGAAATAAACAACTACATTTGGCGATGTCGATCGACTGCGTTGTTTACATTCGGAAGACCCCGAATCCCCTCTCTGATCCCTCCCAAGCGACGGGACCATCAACTCCCGGCGCGCGTGCATTCGTTCGCCTCCTAGCCGCAAGTCCAAGTGCCAGCCCAACTACATCACGAGTTTCCGTAGGCGGAATGATGCCATCGTCCCATAAACGAGCGGTGGAATAAAGCGCTGTCGATTGCGCTTCTATCTCGGCTTTCAAACTAGAGTGCTGGTTCGGATCCCTGCCCAAAGTCTCATCGAAGGCGCGCGAAACGTCCGAGACAAATAACGTACTTTGAGACGGATGACATCACTTGTGAGAGCTGTCCCGACCCCATCACAGACACTTTGGCGTTCTGGTGGACTCGTCAATTTTCGGACCGGACATAATGCTCGCAGGACTTACGGGCCACATCCAGAGAAAACGTGGCGAATACTGAAGATGCTTGAGAATGGATGATCCCAAAGAGAAAAATAACTCACCGCCCGTCCAGACATTCCTACACATCCGGATATTAGTCTCGTTGGTGTCACAAAATCTGTCTTGAATAGTTACCATAGTTCCCGGCACCGAAACTGCCACCCACAACGACAGTCAATTTTGGAACGTCTGCGCACGCCACCGCTCGGACCATCTTTGCGCCATCCTTTGCTATCCCTCCTTTTTCGGCTTTGGAACCCACCATGTAGCCTGCTGCAATATCGGTGGATTGTATACCGCGATGGCACAACACGCACCAGTAACGTTCACGAGGAAAAGTAGCGGTATTCTTCGTTGAGAGCAGAGTTGAATGAAGTGGGTGGCCTTCAACGCCGACGGAGAGAACAAAATGCCATTGTTGGCGATGATACCGACTTCATAACCGTGGATGTGTGCAAATCCCTGGTACAACGTGGAACGTCAGCTTAGTCAACGCTTTCAAGGCGAAATTCTGTCACAGTGACAATTGTGGTGCCATATTCCTTCTTGAATTCTCTGAACCGACTTCCATCTACGACTCGTGCGACGACATCTCGCATGTCAAAGGTCTGTCGGGGATCAGTACCGACGATACCGTGTAGCTCGGATGCTGGGTATAAAGGGTCTTCCGGCGGAATACGAGGCTTGATTTATCTTTACCAAGGACCCGAGACGTCGCACGAGTGCCGGTGCTCACCTCGATGGCTTGTCCGCTTGCAGCTCCCAAGTCACCTACAACACCTCGTGCAATGGCTATCGCGTGCTCGTCGTCTCTGGCTAGATGGTCTGTAACCCC
Source organism: Nevesoporus exiguus (assembly GCA_038089155.1). NCBI lineage: Eukaryota > Fungi > Basidiomycota > Agaricomycetes > Boletales > Boletaceae > Nevesoporus > Nevesoporus exiguus. The sequence goes on from JBBPKI010001364.1 coordinate 10,749, forward strand.
ACTTTCGCTAGAGTGCATCAGGCCACCACCTAATACTTCCTCGTCGACCTCCTCGCCGGTGGCAGCTTTGACTAACGGAGGTCCGGCGAGAAAGATGCGCCCTTGATCACGAACAATGATATTCTCGTCAGCCATTGCGGGGACATAGGCACCACCTGAAATACGTCAACGCACAGGACTCGGAAGGTGACTTCTGGGCTCACCAGCGACAGATATGCCATGCACCAATGCTATTTGCGGAATGCCAAGCGCAGACATTTGGGCCTACGAGCGTGTCAATCTCGGTCAACACACTCGACAATTCCACTGGACCATGTTATAAAAAATCCGACCAAAGTGGTCCTTGTCCGGAAATACCTGATATCGAAAGTTTCAACATGCGCAAGAATACATTTCAGGGCGTCAAACACACATTCGCTTGGTGGGGAAGAGCGGCGCCTCCGGATTCCACTGCGTCCGATTAGCCTGGAGCCGTAAACTGCGAGCGAGAGTGCCCACCGACGTAAATGCATGGTAAACCATGTTCTCGAGCTATTTCCTGAGCGCGAAGGTGCTTCTTCACCTGAAAAAGAGGAATCGGACATCCAGCGCTACGTATGACGACTCTACTTACCGTCAATGGATAGTAAGAACCCCCTTTGACAGTGGCATCGTTGATCACGACGACACACTCCTTCCCAGCCACGCGTCCAATACCGGTGATGATTCCTGCACCAGGAATGCTCTCTCCCGGATATACGTCGTGCGCAGCTAGCTGTGATAATTCCAGGAAAGGCGTATTTGGATCCAAAAGTAACGACAGTCTAGAGAAGCGTGAAGACGCGCTGCCACGAGCGGACCGCGACCGACCTCTCTCTGGGCAACCTCTTGCCCTTGTTCCGCATGCGTTCCTGCGCCTTGAGACCACCACCCTCCTTTGCCTGGCCAATCTTGGCTTTCAGATCCGACACGAGAGCGTCCATGTCCTCTGCCTTGCGCTGGAACTCAGGCGTGGCAGTGGAGACCAAAGACGGAAGGACGGGCGTATGATACAACCGCCCAGCGGTCGCGGTCGCGGCCAGGTGGTTTGATCTAGAGAGGGTAGTTCGCAACATGTTCTGACTCTGGGCGCAACGAAACGTGTAAATGGACGCACACGGCGACACGGTCCGGCACGGAACTAATGACCGGCTACTACTGCTCCGGTGAACTGATTAGAGCGATGAATAATACTAGGCTACAAGTCTAGAAATCCTGCCACTCGTCCCAGCCGTCATTCTTTTTCGCATCGCCGCCATTCCGTGCGTGTGTTGCGAGTGCACCCGACGGCGGGTTGCTCGGGTTTGAGGTAGCGGACGTGTCGGAGTACTCGTGGAAGAAACCGTCAGTGTCGTCGTACAATGCAGACGTCTCACGCTCATCATGCGTGGCGAGAGAACCATAGCCAGATGCGGGAGGACCGGTCCCCATTCTGTCCTTGACCGTACTGACAATACCGTTGACGTGATCGGCGACGTCAACTCCCAGCTGGACCTTTGACCATTCATTGACTGACTGGCCGGCTGCCTGTGCATGTTTTTGTGCTTCTGAGACGTAACCGCGGACGCTCGCATGCAGGTTGGGATCCATGACACGTTCGACGCCTGGTTGAATGACACTGTCGTTTACGGCACGGGATGCACCAGCGAGGGCCGCGGAGAAGAGGGACCAGCCTTTGCCTATAGCGGCTGCGGGATTTTCCTGAAAGTCGGCCAATGAAGGGGCAGCAACGGAGGTGAGGCCAAAGGAAGGATCCTGCGAAGACGGAGGGGAGGGCGTATTTCCAAAACCTTGATAGCGGCCACCCTGAGAAGGGGGCAAGTCGGTGGGGCGAGCTGCGTTCGCCTGGCCAAGAGAGGTAAAGTAGGCTTCATTCGCAGACTTTTGGTCCACGTGCAAGGTTTCGGAAGGGCTGGTGGCTGCACTGCGCGCAGAAGCACGGGACTTGCGGAGACCCTGAGCGGATGATGGACGGGCCGGGAGGGAGGGAGGAACGAGCTGAGCGGGGGGCGGGCTGGAGGGCGTCCAGGGATTTCCGGCCAGTGCACAGTCCAGCTTGAGGGGGGGGGATGAGGGGGGAGGGGGGACGAGACGGAACGACGGACCTTTTCGCGATACTGGGTCGCTGCCCAGCCGTGGTAG
>JBBPKI010001365.1:0-12903 GCA_038089155.1 Nevesoporus exiguus
CGGGACCGCACCTCGCGCTGTTTGCGATCGTGAAACAGCTGCGCCATGAAGAGATGCTCGACCTTGTTCGGCACGGTGTTGGACGGGTAATCTGCCGATCTCTCTTGTCAGACCGAGGCAAAGCGCGCGCACCATCCTGGGGACTCACCCGCGAGATCAGGCCCTGGCTCGTTCGTGCTAGACGCCGTCGAGGAACTCTGCCACCCAGAGACGTACACGGTCTCGAGGTACTTTGCCATCTGGGTGACCTGCACTGGGTCTAGTCTGTGCGTTGCATCAGCCAACGAGAAGATCGGTGTGTGCTGGCAGCGACACTCACGCGCCATAGGTATGAGACGGCGTCCCGTTCTTGGCATGTTTGGACAACAGTGCGAAGAGTTTCTTTCCCTGGATGTCGGAGGGATACGAAATGGGCATCGATCCTCTCTTCGAGACGACTTGGGCGGCAGTGTAGGGCCGCTTGACGCGGACAAAGCGGGGGCTCTATTACGGTGCATAACGATGTCGGACTAGAAAATAGGGGTTCATACCTTGAACCATTGTTCGACTTGGGCCACTTCAGCCTGGAAAGCGGCGCGTTCGTGACTGACCATGGCTGGTGTGGTGGTGGCGAGTAGTAGAAGTGGGGTAAAGTTCCTGGCCGACCTTCGTAACCGAGTTACATATTAATCTTGACTAGATCGCGAACCAAGACCGGCAGTCGCATGTGATTCCACCAATGAGCGTCTGTTTTCACAAGTCCGCACACCTCCGATCACTAGCTCCCAAAATCATGCGGACGCTCGATATTTACGCATTATCTCCCTCGTAAGAGTGGGTACATGGTGACTGAACCTTCTATATTTACACATATACCTGGCCATGCAATTCCACAAGGCGCCCGGCGTGTCCATCTTCGCCACCGGGAGTACGGACCGAGATCAAGGGTCCGATGAAACAAGGTTTAGTTTATCTGCGGTCGCCATCGTAGACGAGACCTGCTAGCCCGTATCGCACCACGAACGCCACTACACTCCCAGCAACCTGATTATTCATAAGTCTCGCTATGCCAATCACGGCCGACTTCTTCGCATACCTGAGTAGCCATCAGCACCTGTACTAGCCGTTTCTCCGTCATGGGGCCGAAGCGCACGAGGAGGAAATTCAGGATGGTCAAATTGGTAGCTTCAAGGATCCGCCCGCTTCCCGGATCAATGGTAAGATCCGTCAAGCCAAACGCTGAAAACAATCGGAGAACGAGAGTGGTTAAATTGGATGGCGACTTTTCGTTCAACTTGGCTCTCGAGGGATGTAAGAGATTGGTGTCAGGATCAAACCTGTCAACTGATGGTTCGATGGGATTGCTGAATGAATCACCGGAACGAACCTCGGGAGGCGATGCCTAGGGCACGGAACCAGTCCAAACAGTTGCGGACAGGACAAGATGAAGTTGAATATTTGGGGGAGAAAGAACAAGAGTAGCGTCTTTGAAAAGTGACCCTGTATCCCGACGACCGAAAACGCCATTCCGGTGACATAGCATAGGGTATCGCCAGGAAACGCGCGAGCAGGATACCTGCCCGTGAATGAACTCGTCACCAAATGCAGAAACGAGACGCGAATCATCCTACATACCAATTGTGGTACATGAATCCCAGACAGACTCCGAGTAAGGGGAGCATAAAGTATAAGCTGAATAGATGCCTGCCCACCAACTCGCTACTGCCATAAGACATGCCGGCGTGCCATGCACCTCCTATTTCCACCTCTGTCTGGCTTCCGAGGAGGTGAAGGGGTATCTTGAAATCTATGGGCCATGGAAGATACAGCAGGTCGTTCAGGATGACCGATATGGCGATGATGACCGCCTGGCTGACTTCAGAACCATTAATTCCGGCAAGAATGTTGATGCTGTTGGTGGTGAACGTCGAGAGGAGGGACATATACAAGTAGTAAAGTGGGCCTAGCACAGCGTGAGCGATCAGGCGTGCTGTCGTAGGGTCCACGAACCCAGATTGACAAGGACACCAAGGATGGGCCTGAGGGGAATCGGCACCACTACGTGTGTATTGCCTCCTTCTGCATAGTATACCATCAGCATAGGGATGGCAGCGATGATAGGTATCGGCAGCTTATGCCTCCATCGGATGTCGAAGACGTCATCCAGGAATCCAAGTATAGTTGCCATCAACAATGACAGCAACGAGGAGAGATATACAGACAGCTAGACTGCACGCTGCAGCAACGTACACCAAACTGGAGCGTGGCGTCTCACCTCATGGTGCATGGAGGCGACACCCTGAAGGCCCTCGAGAGTCTTTCGACTCTCTGGAAGGCTCCCAACGGTGTCGGAGAAGGGAAATGGAATAAACAAGATCAACAAGAGAATGTATATGGAGGCGCATACGAGTCCCTGGCTCTCCGGTCTGTGCATGCTCAGTGAAGTAAGGCCGGGATTCCATGCGAGAAGCTTACATAGGGTCTGTATAAACCTTCAAGAGGTCTCTTCCCTTGAGGTTCGCTTGGATGAATCTTGGGCCAAGAGCGGGTATCAAGTACAGCGCGGCAAGGAACGCGAATATGGAGAGCCCCACAGAGGCAAACAAGACGGGGAGGGGAGGTGGAGGGTCGAGGAGGGGCCGAACGACGAACCACGCTGCGACTGGGATGAGAGAAACGAGCAAAAGGTTGGGTAGTGGTCTTGCAGGTGGTGTCGGTGCCATTCTACTATGAAATGTACATCTGTCGTGGTCAACTTCTACGTGTAAGGCACTGCCATGACCGACTTGCCGATTACGGCCACTACCACCACGGACCAGCGTTGGGTCTTGAACCCGAGCCTATGTCACATCAAGACCATCCAAGGCAAAGGACGCGGTGTATTTGGTACGATGTGTTCGTAGCTCACATTGACACGACTTGATCACCACCGTTCTCAGCTACCCAAACCATCCCACCTCGGGCCGTGGTCGAAATCAGTCCCGTCCTACTTTTCAGTAAACAAGAGTACAATGATCACGGCAAGCACACCCTACTCGATCATTACACATTTAACTGGAGGGACGGTCGGATGGCCCTCGCACTAGGCCTTGGTCCGTCCTACTGTCCCCAGCGTCCACTTCTAGCTAATCCGCCAGTGCAGGATCGTTGTTTAACCATGCAGAAAACCCAAACGTGTCGTTTTCCATAGACATCGAGCGAGAACGTATCGTGTATACTACTGCGCGCGCTATTCAGTCGGGTGAAGAACTGTGTATATTCTATGGCCATCGGCTGTGGTTCGATCCCGTCGACGGCCTGTCACATAGGTCGGATCCGGAGGAGATCAATGCTGATCCATGGGGCGGCCTAGAGAACATCCAAGGACACGCTGACGATAACGCCGCCGGGGCGCCTTTGGGTGCATCTCAGGACATCGTAGTAGAGGACGATCTTCCATTTTCCTGGAAGAAACTGGGCCTCGACAAGGAGGAAGAACAGCTCGGCGACATCGAGCTCGGTAAACATGACGTACGATCTACTATCGACATTTACTGACTGTCTCGCCTAGTCCAGGCGTGGGTTGTCGACATACCCGACCAAACGCACATCGCTGCCATGTTGAAGTACGTCCATATCTCGTGTCTTCTCTGCTTGTCGTCTTAATGCGTCTCTCTTAGATGGCTTAAACAATCCGAGCTTGACAAGGATGCGCTGTCTCATTTGAAGCGCGTGCGGAGACAAGCATCCCTCTGCACTCTCCTCCTGGACACATCTACAGAGCCCCCAGCACTTCCTCATGGGCCCTCCCTTGAACCACCATACCAGCTTCCTGTCCCATGTCACCCTGCACTCACGCCAACCTCGCTCTCCCTCAAAAATACCTTTTGGCCCACCGTCTTTGCGCCAAGACGAAAATGGGAACCCGAACCGTGGACGAGGGACCAAGTCCGCTGGGCGTCTGATGCCGTTCGTCGGCTCAAGCAAGTTTACGCCCAGATCGCTCAAAACCAGAACGGGGTCCGTTGGTCAATTCAACTTGGCCCGAGATTCTGCTCACGCTCATCGCTCACAGTTACCCGTCGTCGCATACCTGCCGATACCCTATCAAGACTCTACCCGGCTTTCATGCTCATTTCTCGCGTACGACACGCGCGCATCTGCTCAGCATCCCCTCCGTCACGCTGCACTGGACGCCATTCGCCAAGTGGCCAACTATCGCGCTCTCGAGACAGCACACACACAGGGTGAAGCGACCAAGAACGGCGCGCAGTACCTCTTGACGGGACTGTCCCTCTTCATCACGCACGAGCCCTGTATCATGTGCACCATGGCGCTACTCCACTCCCGCGTCAAGGAAGTGTTCTATCTCGTCCCCATGCCCAAGACGGGTGGCTGCGGCGGCCTCGCGTGCATTCCCTCCCTCAAGGGCGTCAACCACAGGTTTAGCATTGCCGTCTGGAAGGATGACGCCGGCGATTGGCCGGCCCCGCTGGACGCGGAGATCGATGTATGAGAGCCGCGCGTTATACGCGCGGTTCATGTTAGATGTGCACGAGTCTCCGCATTACGCCCGACACCCGGTGACCACCCGGACCTGACTTTGGGGTTCGCCCTGTTAAACGTAATACACCACACTACGTCGCGACGTCGCACGAAGCAGCTACTATTCTGCTAATTTGCCAATTTCAGTCACTACCACCTTGAACTCGACTCTCCATCAAGGTCATCTAAAGCGACGGCCGCAGCGTATTCGGTACGCTCCGTTCGCAACGTATTTCTATGCACCCGACCCGCGACGATCGATCACTGATGCCGCCAGTCATCGACGCACTAGCCACCCAACGCATCCGCCGCAGAGCGCTGATCGCAACCGGCACCCTGCAATAAACACCGCGATAAACGCGCCCTTCTCGATCACCACGTCCTCCAATGGGGATGACGCCTGCATCCGTGTTCATGCTCGAAGCTCGAAGCTGTCCACGTTCCTACCGCTACCCAACACACCGTGCCAGGCTCGTTCTTGCTCTCCAACTGTGTTGCGTATCCAAAAAGCGCCGATCACCCTTCGAGTCGCGGCCACTGCGGGGTAACGCGATCCTCGTAAAGAGGGTGGGTGTATTCGACGAGGCGTGAGCAGTCCGGGTTCGAGTCTGGACGAGATTCGAACCCTCGGGATGCGCCAAGCCGGCGACATCGGGGATCGCGAGCAAAGCCCCCCCCCCACTTCCACGCCCTAGTGAATCCCCCGCAGCAATCGCCCAGGCCCGCTAGACACTCGATATCCGTGATCCCAAAGAGAAGAGAAGAGAAGAGGGTCGTATGTTACAGCGTTAGATATCCAAAGTCACGCGACGCCGAGAGGCGCATGTATCCAAGAAGCCATCCCAGTCTATATAGCATATGACCACGCCGTCTCTCAGTCTATTTTGTTCCAGCACCCCGCCACTTCCCCCGCGTTCGCTCCATGCCTGAGAATGCGTCTGATGTCGTCCCCCCACTCAAAGACGGGACGCGAGCAGCATCTTTGGCGGTCGCCACATCTTGTCCTGAATGAGCCCTAGCAGGTCGTCGTCGGGAAGAGTGCGGAGATAACGGTTCGTGTCCAGTTCCTAGCGAGGGGGTATCACGTCAGTGACCTGCACGCTCCCACTCCCCACCCGCTCACCTCTTTTTGTGCCTGCCGAACGACCGCGAGCGCGATCCTCGCGCTGAGCTCCCGGATGCGCGTCAAGCGCGGGTATACCAATTCCGCGGCGCGCTCTTCCGCGCTCAACGACGAGGCGAGCGCGACGGCCGCTTGCTCGACCATGCTGTCCGAGACGTGGCGCGTCTTGGAGAGGATCGCGCCGAGGCCGATGCCGGGGAAGATGTACATGTTGTTCCCCTGGCCAGCTTCGTACTCCTTTCCGCCGTGCGTCACAGGCTGGTATGGGCTGCCAGACGCATAGATAACCTTGCCGTCGGTCCTGGAACGAAGGTCGAGTGCCATGCCTAAGCGGGAATGGGCTGGTGGGGCTTACCACGCGACCGCGTCTTGATAGTCGAGTTCGCTGAGGTGGACTGGGTTGGAAAGGGGAAAGATGATGGGCCGCGCGTTGAGAGTGGACATGGCCTTGACGACGTCCTCGGTGAACGCGTTCTGAAGCGCGTGAGCACGACGAAACCTGGGTGACACCGGACACCCACCTTGAGCGTGCTCAGACCGAGAAGCGCAGTGGGCTTGACGTGGTTGATGATGTCCACCAAGTTGGTGAGCCGTGGGCCGTCGTAATCCGTGCGGGCAAAGACTAGCCGACGGATCCTCAGCATCCCGTACACACACACAAGGAGAAATCGCATACATTTTTTGTGTTCCTGGAGACCCTCGCGGTCAGCCGTGATCAGCCCCTTGGAATCGACGGTCTGGCGCGATCACGCTTGAGCATGGGATCGACGGTTTAGTCACTCGAGAAACGGTCGTGCTCACGTAAATACGAGATTTGGCCTCTTCGGGGCTCATGCCCAGGCCCGTGAAGAACGAGAGCAACTGCTTTGCGACGCCGATGCCTGCAGAACCTGCACCAAAGAACAGTATTCTCTGATCCGACAACAATCTACCCGAGGCAGCCGAGGAGAGTCGGGCAGCATTGATGAAGCCGGACAAGATGACCGATCCTGTGCCTTGGATCTGTTTATAGAGATCAACGAGGGGGAAACGAGGGCGAAATGAGAATGGGGAACCGTACGTCATCGTTGAAAACGCGGTACCGGTAGCGGTACCTGTCGAGGTACCTAAACGCATTGTCCGTCGAGAAGTCTTCGAATTGAACGAGTAGATTTGGGAACACGTCCGACATGGCTTGCATGAACTCGTCCATGAATTCGTCCATCTTCAACAGGTCAAGACGACGTGACGATCGGTTTGTTGGGGCGGACGCACCTCTTGACTGGACGGTCTGGAACGACGAACGCCAATGTAAAGCGGATCGTCGAGGTACCGCTGGGTATTGGTTCCGAGGTCGAGGCAGATGGGTACCTGAGACGGTGCGTCGATCAGGTCACGTCACGAACGCAACACCCCGACTCACCGTCGAAGCAGGCTTGACGCCTGCGCCGGCAATGTACAAATCCCTGCACCAATCCGAGCGTGAGCATTTCCCGGTGCCGTCGTCAGCGAGACGCACAGTTTTCCGATGCTGATGGGCAACCCGTTCGCACCGAGATCGCCGAGCCCGAGGATACGTGAGCCTGGAAGAGAAGGGTGAGCGGGTGAGCTGACGTCGCTTCAGACAGGGCACGACTCACCGTCGGTGACGACGGCGATGCGCGCGTCGTGGACGCTGGGCCAGGATGCGAGCACGTCGCGGATGCGGCCCTTGTCTTGAATGGAGACGTACAGACCCTCGGGTCTGCGCCAGATGTGGGAGTACTTGACGCACGCTTCGCCGACCTGGGAGGCGCGAGCTGAGACCGGAGCTCACGCGACCACCGACGAGGCGAACGCTTACCGTGGGGGTGTACAGGATGGGAATCATTTCCTGCAAACGGGATCAGTCTGGACGTTGAGAGCGTGTGTCTGAGTGCGCACCGACATGTTTCCGAGGAGAATGTCATAAAAGAGGTTGGCGTCGCGGCCTTTGAGACCGTTGAGGTAAATGTATTTTTCGAGCGAGACCGGCTTCGAGCGCAGCTGTGCGAGACAACGCTGGCGGTGGTCCGTGTTAGCAAAGTAAGGAGAGCGGAGGACGGGCATGGCGTGAAATCTGGCAGCAAACGTGGTCGGCGTGCGGGCTACTTTCAGGGCGGAACGAAGAGCGGCAACCATGGACGGCTCGCGAGGATGAAAATAACAAAGCAAAGCTCGGTAAAGCGACTCATAACGAAACGCGAGTACGACCGGGATCACACCGGGCCACGTCTCGTTTTGGACACCAGCGGATCCGCTCCTCCCCGACCCAGCGGACGACGACGAGCTCGAGCTCTACCAAAACGCGCGCCGCTTGTCCCTGACCGCCCGCACCGTCGCCTTCCTCTCCCCCCACCCCGCCCTGACCGCGTCCACTTTCGACTGTTCCCTCCTCTTGAACGCCCTCCGCAGCGTGCGCGGGAGTGCAGCGACCTGCGACACGAAGCTCGGCGTGCAGTCAAACATCTTGGCGAGCTTGTGACAGCTGTACACGCTCGGATCGGACCGTCTGAGGGTCCGCAGTTTGTCCATGTCCTCGCGCGAGAGACGGGCCGGGGTGGGTTTGTACGCGGACGGACGGAGGAGCGGCGGAAGGGGGCCGCCTGGGGGCGTCGCGGGCCGCAGCAGTGGGGACGCCGGGTCTAGCGACGTCGAGTGGGGCGAGGGGACGGACGGCGGGGGTCGGTGGATGAACGAGAGTTTGCCGTCCTCGAGGGGTGTGACGACCGCGCCAGGGTTGTTGCGCAGCGGGTCCGGGAAACGTGCGGGGGGCTTCTCTGGGCGACGGGTTGCATAGGATCTGGAGAAGAGGACGAGACGTGGCCTGAACATCGTGTTGGTAGTCAAAAAAGTCGAAAAATTGCAGGCAATCTCACGCAGCGCCACATTCACCGCCTCGCAGCGCCTCGTCCGACCTTCTTGGTCACAGAAGAGAACGGCACTGCAACCTCGCAGCCGTGTTCTTGGATCGAATCGACACCGCACCGTCGCTGAACCTTCGCAGTGATCGAGCACCTCCACCGCATTCATTTCGATCGACTCGGTGGTAAAAACGCTATTTCGCGGTCGCATCCATCATTACGAGAGAACGGTGCAGAGCCTCGACGGGATTGCCAATCTTTGCTATATGACGATGCGTCAGACCCCGTAATGAAGGCAAGATGCGTATCATACATCCCCTATAAGTACAGATAACGAAGACGCAAGACAAACCCAGTCGAACGAACGAGAAGAGAGAGCGAGCGTGATCATCTTCCCTGAAATAATAAATCTGTGCGAAATACGAAAGCAAGCGAGGCAAGAAATCGAGCCATAAATCAACGAAACTCGGTCCGCGAATGCTACTCTCGAGACGAACGTAGTGTATGTGGCAACCTCAATCGTCCAGTTCTATGAGACCGTGGCGTGCGACAAGACTCGCTTTCACGACTTGTTGCCATCCCGGGACGCCGTCTGTCCCTCGACCGACATCCCGTTGCTGTTCCCATACGTCCCCGCATAGTACATCCGGGATGTGGCCCGCGAGTCCGCTGGTCGCGCAGTCGGCGAGGGTCTCACTGGCGGCGTCGTTTTCGAAGAGCCCGATGGGCGTCGAGAGTGACCACCGAGAGTAAACGATCCGTGCAACGCTTGCGAAGGCGCACTCGCGGCCGAGACAGACAGCCGACGGACGACCTCCACAGGAGGCGACATGGACGGCCGGTGCTCCTGCTCTCTTCCCGGAGAGGCGGCTCCAACGATCACGTCGGGCCCGCGCCGATACGGTGATGGATCTGCACCGGGAGCGACCCCGTTCTGGTGCGACTTGGCGCCTTGTGGGTATCCAAACCCAGGGGAGTCCCGTCCCCTGGTCGACGACTCGGCGCGGACGGCGAGGAGCGCTTCTTCGAGCGATTCCATCCGCTGGCGGAGCATCGTGATCTCCTCGCGCATGGCGCGGGTGCGCTTCTCGACCAAATCCTCCACGATCTCGTCCATCTTGTCCTGCTGCTGTTTGAGCGCCATCACCAGCGTGTTCGACTTTTGCAGTTGCTCGGAAAGCCAGCCCTTGAGCTGCTTCGAGTCGTTGAGCGCGTCGTAAAAGGCCTCGAACGGCGCTAAAAATGCAGACTTGTCGCCCGAATAACCCGGGTGGTGGAGCGCATGGGGCGTGGGCGGTACGAGGGCGCTGGCTATCGGGACGGAAAGGTTGGGTGACGATTGCACCGTCCGCATGGCCGAGCTGACCGGGGCGGCGGCGCTGCCCTGCAGACTGAACCGGGTGGGGGTAGGGGGGACGTTTCCCGCGACTCTTCGGGTGGTCTGGGTGTTGCTGAGCACGAGCGGCAGGCGAGGAATTACCATCTGGAAGCGGCCGGGATCTGCGACGGGGGGCGCGCTCTGGATGACAGGGGCGAGTGGGTCGGAGGGGCCAGCGCCACGGGGACTGATCAAGATATCAGCAGGCTTCTTTTTGCGGCCGCCGGATTGGGCCGCGCGACGACGTGCAAAGCTGATCGGAGGCGGCGGCAGGGAGTGGACTGCTGCGGACTGTTGCTGTTTGGAGGGGTCGACCGTATTGAGCGGCGGTGGTTGTGGAGCGATGATCGGGGGAGGGGTGAGGGGCCGAGCGGACGAGGGGGCCGCCTGGCTGCCGGATGCGACGGGGTTTGCAGCGCCACGGTTCACGACGGGCATCGCGGTGGGGCTGACACGGCCCATGCGGGCAAGCTTTGAGGTAGCGAGCTGATCGCTTGGCGGCGAGCGGCTGGGAATGCTCGCAGAGACGGGGCGCTGTTCTGCGGGCTGTTTCTGCTGCTGCTTGGCGAGGACGGGGCGGGGCTGATCGCGGGCAGCATCGTCTGGGGTGGGTGCGGCGGGAGAAACGGGGATGGGGTCGGGGTCGGGGGGTGGTGGGCCGCTGACGGTCACACGGCGTTTTTTGGACAAGGGTTGCGCGGCGGGAGTGGCCGAGTCGTCTCTGGGCGGGGATTGGGGGTCGTCCCCGTCCTCCTCCTTGATTCGGACGACAAGGGGCGAATGGCGAGAAGGATCGGGGTCGTGGCTGGCGGGGACGCGTTCAAGGGTGCGCGACGGGGGACGGCGAGAGACGTACGGATCGACGGGTTCGCGGGTGCGTTTCTTTGGGTGGTGTATGGGGGGTAGCGCGTTCGAGATGGGGGTTGCGTCGCTGAGGGACGAGTTGCTGAATGCCTGTGCAAAGGAGGGGAGCGAGCGTGGGACGGACATGGGGGAGCGAAAAAAAGCGGAGGAGGGTTCAAGTTCGAGGCGGGACGGGATTGAAGAAATTCCCAAGTTCAAAGGAGCTCTCGTAAAGTTGCACGGATCGACTGCCTCGTCCAGCCTCAGCCCACAGCCGTCGCATCGCCCGTCTCGTTTCATGAGTTTCTGCCATCGCCATGCTCCCTCGCGACCGGTGTGAGCAACCACGACGACCGTCTCCGCTTTCTCGGTCCAACATTACCACCCCAGTTCGAGCCCAATCCTCCCATCCTTCCACCGAATGGAACTTCATTTCATCCTCCTCTGCGTATCGACAGCGTCCTCTGCATCGCCTTCCACTTATCTGCCTTGCCAGCTCGGTAAGACGCTTCCAAACGTAACGACGGACATGACCACTCTTCCAAGAACTCGTCCGTACAATAATAATAATCAGTTCATACTCGGGCGCACCATCTCCATCATCAATTATATCATCACCCTGGCCCTCTCTTTTTCCGACGCGCCGTCAACACTGTAATTGTCTCCTTGCCGTCACCCCCACCGGCTTCGCCGGACCCCTTACGTGGCACGTCCGCATTCCTCACCGCAACCGACCCGTAAATGTACGAATCGTACGTCTCCTCAGAAGCGACTGGCTCCGCGATCCCGTTCGGTGAAACGCCCTCTCTATCCCGTGCCTTATCGATCCGACGCGCTGGTGGCGTTTCAGGGGGCGTCAAGCTCACCCCATTCCGCTCTGGCGTGCGTCGTTGCGATTCTCCTGGGCTCTGGGCTCTTCCGGCGTCTCCTCTCTGCGCGATCCTGGGTCCATCACAGAGCCCTTTAATAGCCTCTTCCAGAACCCGTGTAGACCACACTGCCCGTTCTACAGTTGGAAATTCGTGCCCACTCATCAGCGAAGTCAGCACGCGTTTCATCATCTGTGAAGAGACCTGCCCAGGCGATGCAGCTACCGTCGAACCCCCACTGCGACTGGGTGCCGTCCGTGTGGGGGATGACGTGGCCATGACGAAGAAGCCAGTCACCGCTCCCGCGATGCATTCCTGTCGGAACGACATCCGCTCCCAAAACTCCTCGATGGTCACCTTTTTCAGCGCCTTGTTCGTCCGCTCCCCCGACCCCTCCCTCTTGTCCGGCCCGCTCTCCCCCTCTTCTTCGGCCCGCTGCAAAGTGCGACTGGTGCGGGGTCGCTTCCGCTCCGGAGACCGGACGCCCTCCGCGTCTGTGGTGTACGCGATCTCGTCCAAGAACCGCGCCTTGGGGTCATCGTCAAACCATGGGACGATGTGCCCGATGTGCAGCGCCCTTTCATCGCGGCCGATCGGACCACACGGGAGCGGAACCTCGGTCTCGGCCTCGCCGTACGGATGTCCATACACCCACGGCACCGACGTCGCGCGCGTGGCCGTGGACGCATACACGCGCTCGAGCGCGTGCGATGCCTCGAGCTCGCCGAGACCCGGAAGGAGATAAGACAGCCGGATGTGGGTCGCTGGCCCGGCACGTGCGGCCACGTCGTCGGCGACGAGGCTCAGTTGGCGCTTCCACCACGCGCAGAGGACGAGGTCCGTCAGCGGGCGCTTGCCCGGGAACTCGGCAGAGTTGGGAAAGAGGTACTGGTTCTGGGCGCGCGCGAAGAGGTGGACCCAGAGATGGGCGACGGGGAGCGGTCTGGTGGTGGGGTCGACGTAGTAGGTCAGAAAGGCGCGCACGAGCGCTTGGGTGGGCGACGGGGATCTCGCCTGGCCGGTCGAGTCGACCTTGGATACGTAGAGCACGGCGCTGGACGTAGATGGCACATGATAGAGCGATGCCTCGATGGCAGAGACGAACACACGGGGTGACTCTGGGGTGGGCTGTTCTGAGAGTAAAACGAGGATGTCCTGGAGAAACGTCTTTGGTCGCGGTGATGCAAAGGGATACAAGTTGGAGTGCTTTCGGGGGGACGATACGAGGACGTGGATGTGGAACGTGCGGGTACCCGGCAGGTCGGCCAGCCCCTGCAACAACGCATCGCGTAGGTTCATGCTCGGGATGTCGTGGGAAGGAGAAGA
>JBBPKI010001366.1:0-12899 GCA_038089155.1 Nevesoporus exiguus
CGCCGACCTTCACTAACTTTTCGGCGCAATGTCCTCGAAACTCTGAGCGAGAGGTCTGCGTCAGCTACGCCTGAGCCGCCGTTCCGACCACCTACCGAGTTCCCATTCCGCCTGCCCGGCGGTGCTCGAATGATCCGGTAGCTCATTCCTCATCTGTTGGAAACACTCGACTGCTTCTTTCAAGCGGCCATTTCCTCCTAAGATGTTGCAGATGGTCCGATAAACAACAAATCTGGGCACCTTGAACTAGGCAGAAATTCAATGCTTTGCTGAGACTATCGCAGGAAGCATACCGTGACCGCAGCAGCCAATACCTCGTGTGCTGGGCAATCAGCTAAGATTGTCTTTACCCATTTTGTCAGCACGGTATTTAAGGCTGAAGAGCTGAGCGATAATGCAGAGGAGTAGGCCGCCAATGCTTCGTCGCGCTTCTCAGCATTCAGGGCCTCGCTGCCAGTCTTTTCCAATGCTCCAGTGCATCTCTGAGTAAACTCTGACGACAGGGATTAACCTTTGAAACCCAACATCCCATGCCGAGACTCACCGGTAAGCCAGTCAAAGAGGAATTTATTGGCCTTGATGTCGTCGTGTAGGGTATTCTGCATCCCAAGAAGGGACTCGGCAGTATCAAGTATGCGACCTTGAGCATACAGAACCTCGCATTGACGCTTTTGCTCGTGGGCACGAAGGATCCGGAGAAGAGCATCGGATTTTTGTTCAAGCTGAGTGATTTTGTCGTCTAAGAGTCATGGGAATCAATGGAGCAACAAGCAATAGTGGCGATGAGCGCACCCGGGTTGATTTCCTGGGTATGAAGGACTGAGCGTAGCGACCTGATGGTCTCATTAAACTCAACAAGTTCGTTGCGGAGCTCCCGGATGCTGCTACCTAGCATATGTGAATCTCAACGAATATTGGTTAGCGTGGAGACTGACATACCCGAGCTCTCCTCCAGCGCGCGTAGAGTCTGGATGAGGATGTCCTTCTCTTGATGAGATTCAGCAAGCTGTGTATGCAGCCTCCGAACTAAGACCTGTGTATATAAGGAAAAGCAATTGATGGATGACTAGAAATCTATCTGGGGAGCCGAAAATTCGATGTAGTCACTTACATCATGAGTATAGAGCGAGGGAAGTATACCGCAAAGATTGCGAAGGGAAATTGTCTTGCCTCCGCCAGTTGCGAGGTCCAGATTTTCCGATATAGCCATACACTCGACCCTGTCAGTGTGCCCGATGACAGACCCGATTTGTTCTTGCGTCTTAGTGTCCCAGAGCGAGATGGATGAACCGGCGGAGGCTGCAAGGAACATGTTGGTGCTTGCCAGAGCGATGCATCCAACATTCGCGGTGCTGTGAATAGGCCATTTCGATAGCGTCCAGGTGGAGATGTCGAGACGGTGGATGTTACCATCGCGAGACAAGGCGAAGAGTTGCTTGCCATTGCTCGTCCAGACAAGGGAATTATTGCGCCATGAGCCCACCACAATTGGGACGTCGAAAAGGAGGTCGCCATTCTGGCTCTCGTAGATCCGAACAGAGTCGCAATTCCACGTGGCAATTGCGACGAGACGTCCGTCGGGTGAAAACTTTACAGCGGCTACGTGGTAGTCGTGATGCAAAGGGCCGACGAGTTGCTCGCCAGTCGAGAGCGACCAGACGCAGGCAGTTGAGTCGTCCGATCCGGTCGCAATTCTTGTCGCGTCCGGCGAGACGTCGACCGCACCCACCCAACGGCTGTGTCCTGCGAACTCGATCGCTTTTGCATGAGTCTCCGCGTTCCACAGCGTCGCACGTCGGTTCCGTGACCCGCTCGCGATCCATTTTCCATCTCGTGATACCGTGATATTGAGGACACTTTCGCCCGCATCGATTGGTTTTCCCACCTCTGTGCCAACGTCCACCCGCCAACGTCGAATCTTTTGTTCCCAGCCACCGCTCACGATGTGCTTCCCGTCAGGGAAGAACGCGACAGTAACTATTTCATCTCCACCCTCGATTACGATTCGTTTTGCTTCCTTCCGTTGAACGATGCTGGAAGGGGAAGTGCTCCCGCCCGGTTCATCGGTCCTCGTTAGCGTCGCCGTTACACCAGTCTCATCTCTAGCATTTTCGGATGCCATTGCTTCGCCTTGGTGGCCCTCCCTTGAAGAAGGTCGATCCTCTCTATGAGCCTGCTCTTGTAATTCTGTCAGTATCGCCCTTTCGGCTGCCCTTTCAACTGTCCTGCCTGGCGCTCACCATTCTTTAGCCACAGACGTATGTTAGAGAACATGCTTGGTTGGGTATTAAATCGACGAAGAGGGGATGCACGGCCATTCATTTCCAGTACGCCCTCAAATAGCTTCCACGGGCATGTTTCCTTATCGAATTCAATCACACACAGATCGCCTCGTGTCTTCGGTGTTTGTGCTTGTTCCCACCTGAATGTACCCTTGACCCTTCTCATCGCGACGAATCATGATATGACATGTCAAAGGCAAAAATCGTGCTAGAAGTAGTCGGGAACGGAGCGGACATGAATTTCTTGTCGTCCCTCGCCGCGTTCTCGAATCTATCCACCGTCATTGCGCATACATTCACAAACTCCCTGAAGCAAGGTTCAAACATGTTTTGTACCTGTCCACAACCCCTGTTCCTGTCGGTTATGGCCTGCTCCATGGTCACCTCGTTGTATCCGTGCCCTCTCCACTTTCTTCGGGTTGCGATGTGCACCACCCCGGGACGGAATGCACATCACCTTCATGCCCTCCCTCGACGTAGTAGCAGTTTACGAGACCCCATGGCGGTGAAACCACAGGTCTCTGTGAGGTCCAGATCACAGGGCCACGCCCCCTGTCTCACGTAGATTCAACACGGCTCGCTCGACTAGGCGGGAACTCATGACTCTCGTTGGGTGTATGTCTAATAGAGTAAGATGCCTGCACCCAATGCCCGCGCTAGTATGACAGCTCACGCATACTCCCAACTCCTCTCGATCCCGCGATCAACATAGCACCCGCGTCAGATCCTGCAGGCCAACCCCTCCGTGAGCTTCAAATTGCCGTATATCCCTGACGCTTCCCTGTCCTCAAACCTGCACAATGACCCCAAGTCGATGCTAATACAAATATACGGCTGCAGAACGATCGGTCCATGGTATGTCTTGTGGTCGCACTCCACTCACACTGATCCAGACATGACCCTGGCGCCTCTCTCATGAACCGCGTGCTCTTGTTTGCTGTTAGTACCTTGTCTACCTTGGAACGCGAGGAGGTGCTGCAGTACGTCCGGAATCCCTGATCGCTTGGTCAAGACCGTCAACGACGCTGGCGCGTGGAAAGCGTTGGGCGCGGGTTCAAGGGCAGT
Source organism: Nevesoporus exiguus (assembly GCA_038089155.1). NCBI lineage: Eukaryota > Fungi > Basidiomycota > Agaricomycetes > Boletales > Boletaceae > Nevesoporus > Nevesoporus exiguus. Next base: position 3,348 of record JBBPKI010001366.1, read on the forward strand.
TTGTGTCCTTGCAGCGAGATTGGATTTGGATCCGGATCGAACCGATAATGAGGTGGCGCCCCTAGAGCCAACCTATCGATCTCTCCTGTTGAACGTGAGATAATATCACGTAATATGGTCACGTGCATGCAAGCCCCACACGACTCATCAGATGTTGCCCCTCATAGCTAGGAGATTGTATCGATTATACTAGCTATTCAGTAGCCTAGTATTTAAGAACAAAGGGTAGTATAGTGGACAGTAGTCGTCCCTTGCCATTGCCCCTCATCCGACTCGTCTGACCTCTGCCTGACTCGCCGCCGCATCACATATGTATCTTATCAGTTAAAACTCCGCCCAACCGCTACAACTCCGATAGCACGTCCAATATCTTCGGACCTCACATATTCCTTGATAACTTATAAACCATAAATAATACCTCCAACTTCACTTTCTCGACCTCCTAAGCCCTCCATCACTCGTAGTCTACCCCAGAGCCTGGTTTGTCCCCTCGACCCCTTTTCTCGTCCAACGTCGTGCAAAGGTCACTATCTCTATGTACGCCAACGTTTCCCCGACTCATCTCGCCCCCCACTGCAGTTAGTGTTGCGCCCGTGGTACGTCCATTCTGTGCTTGAATCCTTCATTTTCGTGTTGTCACAACATTGCTCCCATAGTGTGAGGACATTGTCAGTCCACAGACAACCTTCCTGCCCTCTAATTGCGGGATGGCCCCTTCCTTGTCTAGAGGCAGCGCAAATTGCAACTATTACTGGTCACTCCATCACCAGACGCGAACGTTTTCTGGAGTCGTCTTGCCTCTTGCTGTGGTGGGAGTTGCGCCGGGTACGTCCGTTCCGAGACTGAATCTTTCGTTTTGTGCTGTAGGTGACTCCTGTACATAGTGCAGCTTCTTCGCCCTTCTGACTCGATTCCATACCGCTGGATCCACTAGCCACTGCGAAATCGTAATCTGGCCAGAGGGCCGATGTAAGAGACAGCGCCTTCCGTTTCTGTCTTACTGTATCCCCGAAAGAGACAACCAAACTCGCTCGACTAGGCGAGAAACCGTCTCTCGAACTTCATGGGCATACGTTAGCGGAGCTAAACATCGGTGCATCCACCCTTCACGTGCGGGGGCGGAAGGTGTGGACGCAGCTGATCGTTTGAGTGTAGTAGTATCGTCTAGAGTGGGTGGACAGAATATTGTCACGAGCTGAACTTCCTGGCGCCGCTAGTACATGGACGTAACCAGAAGCCCATCCAACGAAGTCGTTATCAATAATCTGAGCGGACTCGTGATTACTCTGGTAGACCCGCCAGAGGAAATGGAAGTACCTATCGTGCAATCCACTAGGACATCTATCACAAATTACAGCAAGATGTACCATTACCATCCTGACTCTTAGTTTACTTACGACGCCGAACATGTGTTGCCGCCAAATGACCCTCTATAACATACCAACAAATCACATCCCCCCCCAAAATCGGATGTAACGTTCAAGAGTGTTATGAGGTGACTGAACCAGCCAGTTCCTCCTCCGTAAACTGGACGATCTCTTCCCCCGATGGCCGCGATCGAACGATATCTACGATGGACCAACACCGTTGCATGAACATCCACCGGCGGTCCGTGACCAGCGCACTGGTCAGACGTTTCGGCGTCATCCCTTTCGACACCGCATGCACGACCTGCGCCTCACGCGTATAATAACGGTACGGCACCCTACCGCTCATAATCTATCCAGCACGACGCGTATAATATCATGCGGTGAAGGACACGGGAGGGAAGAGCAGCGACGGACCTGCAACATGATGCTCCCAAACGAATACACGTCGCTCTGTGTCGTGGGTCCCACGTGTGACGACTCCTCTTCCGCGCCGTCCTCGGGCACCTCGAGGGCGAGCAGTTCTGGAGCGGTCCAGCGTAGGTTCCCGCTCGCGCGGAATGACGTTGCAAACGTCGATCCCCCTAGTTCAGTCAATAACATCGATAGGCCAAAGTCGGCGATACACGCAATCCCGTTTCTGTGAACAAGGACGTTAGACTGGGGAGAACGTGGATCAATAAAGTAACATGGGTGCGTCATGGAATACGTATGACAGATAAATCCCCGTGCACAACAGAACACGAATGCACTGCCAAAGACGTCACTTAGAATCCACTGCGGTTGGGGTATGACCCGATCCGGTACACTCACGATACTGGAGACCAGATGCAACATCATTGAGCTATGTAAATTGATCAAGCTCATTTTCTAAACAGCGGGGTCGCCAAGAGACCTACTAAACCAACAATCTCGACCACGGAGAGGTTTTCATAGTGGCCTTCGAGATAAGATGTCAAATCCTCATTTGCCACCCAGGGACACACCATGGATGGGAATTGGCCACACCCTATGGTCGTCCCAAGGAGTGGTAAGACATTGGCGTGCCTGAGGTTCAGCCATACCTTAATCTCCCGCCGGAGTCGCTGCGAGAATTGCGGGGTTAGTCATCCACGGCGATAGGAACGAATACTATAGTACCTTTTTCTTCTTTGGATAATTGCCGACCTCGTCCGAGTACGTCTTGATGGTTTTGATGGCGACCTAGTAACAATGTCTCTCGGCTATCCCGTCGATCGCGAAAGAGAAGCGTGCCTTGATGGACTCTCCGTTCTCTTGGGGCCGTGATGGACTGGCGAGGGGGCTGTGGTGAGTGTATGTGGGCCGTCTATTACCTCTTAGGCAGGGGAAGCCGTTTTGAATTGATATATGCTGTTGACTGTTGACTGATATACGCTGATCTTAGAGAACGGATGCGGCATACAACTCTTGTCGCGCGTAGGTCACGAGTATGTAGATGTACAAAGCGGGAAGTTGTGACGAATCAAGCGATCATGGCCTAATGCCAGATGCATGGTACTTGAAGTATCGCAGTTGCGAACCCGAGTTCTAGGTAGAACGAGTAAGGGGATGAGGACTCCTATACCTCCACACGGCAATAAGAGTTGTTTGACGCATACACGTCAAAAGGAACTTAACATCCCCAACCCGAGGTATGGCTTTCGTCCTCGGTGTAGAACTAGACCATCTCTGCGGCAACGTACTCTTGGAATGTCCATACACGAGTGCTCCAGACTTTTTTAAAGGTTTCTATATTTCTGTGAATGTCACAAGACGCAGTGGAGGTGGACGAGCGTGAGGTAAGAGCCGCGATATCATGTGAACATCGCAACCAGTGACTCTTGTAGCACTACTCTATCCTCTTTATGCTTTCCTTCGTATCCTGAATGTGATGATAGATCGAGCTGGATGAGCTACTGACAAGCATTCCTGCCCTGTAAGTCTTTGTTGAAGTCGCCTGCAAAGTACATGCCTCCTTATCAGATCCATTCACATGTCTAGTCCAGCTCCTGTCTTCCTTGCTTACTTCCATATACGTGTGACTTAGACCCGTGATTCACTGTTTTTTTTGATCCGTTGCTACGTCTCTTCCAATTCGTCCGCCGTCGCTGGAAAACACAAACTCCGTGAAGTATCGTTACATCTAGCGTCCGAGATGCCTGTACTCGTCGGTCACGATCCAGTTTATGCCTACCTTGTTATCTCTGCACCTTCACCACGCCTCCCTCGAGTTGTGGTGCTTATGAGGTCGTGAAGAAAATCAGACATCTTCTCTCGCAGTAGTTGATGATCTCACATAATAAGATCACGTGCAAGCCCCAGAGATTATATTGATCATCTATCTATTCAGTAGTCTAGTATTTAAGAACAAATGGTAGTATATGGGACAGTATGATGGAATATGAACGCGAGAATGGGGGAGCGCGACGGCTGTCGAGATACACTCAGTCGTCGTGCGGTGCAACGGACTAATGTATTACCTGTCGAGGAAAGTGCTACATACAGGTAAGCTCGAGTGTATGAATATGAGAAGTATCTAACTCACCTCAGTCGTCGTGCGGTACAACAGACTGAGGTGACGAAGTACGAGGCTGGACTGTATATACGATAGACAATGTATTAGAGTCAAAAGGAGGTAAAAGTAAGATAGCAACCAGACCGCATGGCGTGGCACAGGATAGGAAGAAAACTTGCCATACGCGCGAGGTACTGTGTATTCGGGGAATGGAGACTGTTATGTGTTGGATTGGCAAGCATGCGCGCAGCCACAACGGCGGCCGGTCCGAGCAAATCACCATGTGCGCGAGCGGCGCATATGCACCACGGACGGCACATAAATCACGGACGGTACTTAGACGCTCTCCATTCTTCCGGCAGTACCTTACTCGCAGTATGTTTTTCTTCCTATCCTGTGCCACGCCATGCGGTCTGGTTGCTATCTTATTTTTACCTCCTTTTGACTCTAATACATTGTCTATCGTATATAAAGTCCAGCCTCGTACTCCGTCACCTCAGTCCGTTGTACCGCACGACGACTGAGGTGAGTTAGATACTTCTCATATTCATACACTTGAGCTTACCTGTATGTAGCACTTTCCTCGACAGGTAATACATTAGTCCGTTGTACCGCACGACGACTGAGCACTTTCCTCGACAGCCGTCGCGCTCCCCTATTCCCGCGCCTATATTCTATCATTATGCGCCGGTCGTGGCGCATGCGCGTCGCTTGCACACCGGTAACTGATCGGGCCGGATGAGATAGGGATGGCAGCGCGCTTGCTAATTCCAACACAGTAGTCATCTCTTGCCATCGCCCCTCATCCAGCTCGTGTGACCTCTGCCCGACTCACCGCCATCATCAGCACTTCATCATTTTAGACTCCGTCAGGCTGCCACACCGGCGCTTCCATTCTGGCGCATCTACCGCTTGCAACGAAATCGACTTTCGGTGAGATTACCAGTGAAAAGAGTATTACATCCTCTATTTCTCCCAACTTGCTTAGCTAGGCGAGTAATCATCACGGGGCTAGGTTCGATGGGTGAGTGTGCAGTACAGCTCGACTGCTGGTTCGTCCCATCTTTAATCATCACTACTTCGCTGACCAATGATTTTCTCCCAGTAGAGAGCCATACTCATTAATTGTACTTTGGCGGAGTGGACAATCCTACGAAGCTACCATTGCTGTCTCTTCAACTGTGCTATGCCTGAGATGCCAGCTTGGTCTCTCCGAGACTGCCTGGCGTCAGTGAAAAAGCTGAAGAAATTCATGGATACCACCGCCGAGCCTCAGTGAATGACTGAATAATCGATATATGTCCTTTCTTTGGACAGTTTGCAATCTTATCGCTGACCCAACCCCGTTGGGGTGTATGTGCTACCAAATGGATACTCTCACTGTTCCGCCCTATAGTTGTTGCCGCTAGGCATCGTACTTGATCATGGTTTTAATTTGTGTAGACTCCTATAGGGCCATGATGTAACGTCCCGGCACGCTCCGCCGCTCCATTGGCACACTACCACCACATATATAGTGTGGAGGTACCTCGTAGACAGTAGTCGTCCCTTGTACCCGTACCTCATAGTCCGTATAGAGCGTGGTCCCGTTCCGTCGTCCGCTCGTCTCTCGCCGTAGGCCACGGCGGGTGTTTCACATGAGCTCATAATGCATTCTAGATCTATTTCTACCCCACCCGAAAGGATGTGCTAGTCCTCTCTGCCATAAGATATCGTCGGTTTGAACTTAAACACGAGGGTAGTAGCCATTTCCTCCGTCAGGGTGGGTTTTTCTGCCCACGTGCCTGACGTCAATTCCTCTAGCGGGTACGATAGTCAAAAAGCAACTGGATCGTCCAGTGAGGGCATGGTCACCGATTGCGCGAAGATGTCGTGACAGATAGAAAGCATGAAGTACCCTTGATCCACAAGTTCAAGCGAGGAGAGGATAACAGTTTGATCAAAATGTAACATACGAAAAAACATAATGGTAGAACAATGCCAGAACTATAAAGGAGCGGCTACGCGAGCATCACTTGGTATGACACTAGCTTATCGTCAAAGGCCTGAAATCACCCAACCACCCTGCGGCCGCTACTGTATGTCAACCGTGCGGATGCAGGAAATCAAGTCGCTCAACGATGTCTCCTTGCGAATGCAGGCCGTGATCAAGCTATCAGTGGCAACCCGTTTGTACTGCTCACGCGCCAATGGGGCGAGTAACAGAGCGCCGAAAGGCTGCCTGAGCCGGACGACGAGCCGCAGAACGCGCGCGGCTTTGTCAAACTGAGCCACCCCGTCCGAAAAGTCTCGATCGAGAAGAAGGCCAATCCATGGGTGAACAAGGAGTAAGCCCTCCATCCTAGATAGGTCATATGCAGTCTTGATCTCTATATCTCCGAGCATCGGTGTCGTTGCGCGATAAACAAGAAGGTTGGATACCGGATCTGATTTTGAGAGAGGGGTAAGGCCAGGGAGGGGGAAAACGATACCAGGAAGTCTCAGTCGACCAGCAACGAGTGAGAGCGAGGAAAGGCCATAGAGTTTGTCATACAGCGCCACAGTCATGGATTGGTCTGGGAGGGATGAATGCAATGCCGAGACCATGCCATTCATCTTGGCTGCCTCGACGGGCGGTGGGACATGGGGCGGTACAATTTGGTTGTAGGCCGTGAGATTGATGGGGAGATAGGTATGGTGGCTACCCGACTGTCCAGTCCACGCGAGAAGCGTGACATCACCCGAACGCATCAGGATATATTCTAACAATCGGCCCACTGCCTGGTTGCCTTCGCCGTATATGACGGGGAGAGCGACATCGAAGATACCGAATAGCGAGTATGCCATATCTTCCTCACGTGTCGTTCGCCGCCTCGAAGCTAGGAAGAGCTTTTCGCGTACCCTGCTTAACCCTGGTACCAGCGTGGTTAACTCCTGTGTCGTAAAGTTTGTCGCCCGTTCCATCTCCGAGAGGACAACAGACGATTCCTTGTGGTTGAAGATCTGCAGTCCAAGGTATGGCTTCCAGTCTTCGGTGTAGAACTGCACGACCTTTGAGGCCACATATTCTTGGTATGTCCACCCACGAGTGTTCCAGATGCTCCGCCGCAGACACCCAGCCTCCCGCAACTTTGACAACACCCCAAGAAGATGGACAATTGTGAGCGACGAGTAACAATACCATTTAAACATGGCTACAATTGATTCTTGCTGGATTCCCTTGTCGAGCTGATTAACGCAACATGTATCACTCCAAGCCCACTTGAACTGAAGAGCGACTACAAGCTTGCAAAAGTTTCGCAGCTTGTCGAAGGTTGGAGACGAAGGTAGGTTGTAGACGGGTGTGCTCTCGACCTGCTGGAATGTTGGTTCACCGGGCTGCCACTTGTGCGACAACATCACGTAGCGATAGAATCCATTGACTTCAGTCTGAATACGTGAAGGGTCGAGCACCATAGTCATCGAGGACCGTAGCTCATCATAAATCGGCAGTTCCTCGAAAGCCGCTGCCTGCTGGGTTCTATCATACAGGCGACCAGTATCGGTGTCGATGAGTACTGTCGGCAGACGGCTTGTGGTTTCCTCGACCTTCTCTCTAATCGTGGAAGTCACATCGATATATTGATAACGCAGTTCTATTTGCAACTGATTAGCACTCTCCGCTGAGTTGCAGGTCGAGAAAATGATTTACCACGTATTTCTAAATCAGGCGATTGCTCGATTTTCGAGAGCATTGTCCGGAATGCCTCGAACGCTTCGCGGTAACGACCCATACCGTTCAGCGCAGCATGTTTCTCTTCGTAGCCTTTATGCGATGACGAGTGCAGCTCGATGAACTAACGATACGGATTAACAAGGTGATGTTGATATGGTATGAAAGACGATCTGTACCTCACTGCTGTGCTTGAGGTGAATTTCGTCAGAGTTTACCGGATTGAGCGAGAGTGCGTCCGAGTAATACGTGATAGCCTCATCGTGCACCTTAGCATCCCTTGAAGTATCGCCTCTCTTTACTAACTTTTCGGCGCAACGTCCTCGAAACTCTGAGCGAGAGTCTGAGTCAGCCTTGCCTGAGCCGCTGTTCCAACCACCTACCGAGTTCCCACTCCGCCTGCCCGTCAGTGCGCAAGTGATCTGGTAGCTCATTTCCCATCTGTTGGAAACACTCGACTGCCTCTTTCAAGCGGTCATCTCCTTCTAGGATGTTGCAGATGGTGCGGTAAACAATAAATCTGGGCACCTTGAACTAAATCGAAAATCAACACTTTGTTCAGACTATAGCAGGAGGCATACCTTGACCGCAGAAGCCAACGCCTCGTGCACTAAGCGACCAGCTAAGATCGTCTTTGCCCACTTTATCAGCACGGCATCTGGGGCAGGAGGGCCAAGCGATAGTGCCAAGGAGTAAGCTGACAGCACTTCGTCCCACTTCTTAGCATTCAAGGCCTCGTCTCCGATATTTTCTAATGCTCCAGTGCATCTCTGAGTGAACTCTGACGATAGGGATTAAAATTTGAAACCCAACATCGCATGACGAGATTCACCGGTAAGCCAGTCAGACAGGAGTTTATTGGCCTTGATATCGTCGTGTAGGGTATTCTGCATCTCAAGAAGAGACTTTGCAGTATCACATATGTAATCTTGAGCACATTGATGCTTTTGCTCGTGTGCATAGATGATCCGGATGAGGTTGTCCTTCTCCTGGTGAGATTCGGCAAGCTGTGTATGCAGCCTTGGAATTAGGACCTGTATATAAGGAAAAGCAAGTGACGGATGACTAGAAATCTATCTGGGGAGCCAAAAATTTGAAGCATTCACTTACAGCGTAAGCATAGAACGAGGGAAGTATATCGCAAAGATTGCGAAGGGAAATCGTCTCGCCTCCGCCGGTTGCGAGATTCAGGTTCTCTGATACAGCCATCCACTCGACCACGTCAATGTGCTCTATAACAGACCCGATTTGTTCTTGCGTCGTAGTGTCCCAGAGCGAGATGGATGAACCGGCGGAGACCGCGAGGAACATGTCGTTGCTTGCCAGAGCGATGCATTCAGCATTCGCGATGCTGTGAATGGGCCATTTCGATAGCGTCCTCCCGGTGGAGGGTTCGAGACGGTGGATGCTACCATCGAAAGACAAGGCAAAAAGTTGCTTGCCATCGCTCGTCCAGACAAGGGAGTTGTTGCACAATGAGCCGACTTCGATTGGGACGTCGAAGAGGAGGTCGCCATTCTGGCTCTTGTAGATCCGAACAGAGTCGCAGTTCCACGTGGCAGTTCCGACGAAACGTCCGTCGGGTGAGAATTTGACTGCTACCACCCGGTAGTTGTGTTTCCACGGGTCGAGGAGTCGTTCGCCAGTCGAGAGCGACCAGACGCAGGCAGTTGAGTCGTCCGATCCGGTCACGATTTTCGTCCCGTCCGGCGAGATGTCGACTGCCCGCACCCAACCAGTGTGTCCTGTGAACTCGGTCGCTTTTGCGTGAGTCTCCGCATCCCATGCCATCACCCGACCACTTTTCGTCCCGCTCGCGATCCATTTTCCATCTCGTGACACCGCGATATTGAGGACAATATCCCCCACATCGATTGGTTTTCCCACCTCTATGCCATCATCCACCCGCCAACGCCGAATCTTTTGTGCCGAGCCACCGCTCACGAGTTGCTTCCCGTCAGGGAAGAACGCGACACTAG
>JBBPKI010001367.1:0-12897 GCA_038089155.1 Nevesoporus exiguus
CCTCCTTGCAGCCGTTGCCTCTCCTTTGACAGATCGGTAGTACCGATCCGTCGAAGGAAAGAGGCGACAAGTTGTTCACAAACCGTACTCGAACTACTGTTGTCTGGGTCCGCTGAAGTGTCAATGCCTTGCATAGTTGATTCATTCAAAATGTGATACGTCCAAACCACGGCAGTAACAAGGCGATCACGTTCCTGCAGTTCCACACACTTTCTACGCGAGTTCTCATCAACCATCATTAACCGGAAGCTATCACGAGCGAGAGCCTGTTAAAACATGAAGATACGAATAAAAAACAAGGAATGGGCCCTTCTTTCTGGAAGTCCTATAATTTGTATCGGTGGATTCCATGGCTCATATCCGAGTGTATAGCGAATAGCTGGGGGACCCGGGGGGTAGGAGAGGGTGATAAGTAGTTTGGGGGAGTATGAGGAGATGACTGTTGGGGCCTTTGAAAGAATCCACCATACACGAACGAGATTACTGCCAGGATGGACGAAAGGGGTGGCGAATGGGGCGACGCGGTTGGCAAGGTGTTGTACATATGCGATGACCGTCCTGTAGCAGTGCGAGTTCGCGCTAGTCCTTGATTGCTGTGAGGAAAGAATAAAATAAATACATCAACAGACGACCACTGTTATTGCGACACCCAACGCATTTCATGTTACAAGGAATGAAATGCGGTAGACGGCACATTCTGGTGTCGTGATATCTAGCGGATGCCATGACAAGGGTCACACGGTGAACCGTGATCGAGCTCGGTTATCAGTCATCCTCTGTCAGGGGACTATATGGATGAAACACTACCTGCTCTATAAAAATACTAGTTACGTCACTGTACCTTTCAGCTCTCGCAGTGGAAATGCTGCCACTGGACATGTGATTGACAGGACTGGGAGTAGGGTTGGAAGAAGCCGGCGGACAAGGTTTGCGCGAGGAGCATCTTGCTCTTATCTCAGGTACTCTTCTGGCGGACGAGGGTCGTGTGCAGAGGCGTCGCAATGGAATGCTCAATTCGGGTCTGAGATGGGGGGCAACGATGCATTGGTAGGGCGTCGACGGCCGTCGTTTGCAGTGCTTGAGAATTGCTAGAGGACGACCACTTCGCGGCCAATGCATTTCGAACGTGCAATGACACGTCTGAGAGCCGCATGTTGTGAGACTCACGGCATGTGGAACGGATGGCAAAGAGTCAGGAACATAGTATACTCTTGGACCATCCCGAAGACCTGCATGCAGGATCCGAGCCATGCGGTCCGGATTGAGCCCCATGTGCAGTTCGGGTTCCTTCATGTTGCACGGATGTTCTGAGGGAAAAAAAGCATGTGCATCAACAAGTGGGCAGATAACAAATAAGCGAAACACGGCAACCTGCTTTTCTAAAGCAGCAGAGAGAACGACGGGAAAGATGGACGCGACGCGTTCGAGTGAACACGCCAGTCGTCAAAACATCACCGCATCACCGCCAGCATCATACCTCGCCGAACGTAGTGCTTCCTACACATCAAACACTGTATGGGCGCAGATGTCCAGTTCGAGATACCGCAGGCCACATCCTCCGTGCCCAACTCACTGTGTGGGCGCGAGCCTGCATGTATCTACGCTGCGCGCACACGCGAGATGAATGAAACATTCAACTGACGACGGTCCGTGTTTCCAGACGGAAGAGGGAGCATCCGTTGCTTCATGCTTGGCGGCTGTCGTGCGTCGCTCCAACGACCGGTCCGGCCACGCGGTGAGTCGACGGGGGTGTTTTCGGCGGCGTGCGTGCGTTTTGGGCAATCCGCTACTATGGAATACGATAAGTTCGACCACCAGGAGCAGTAGGGAACTGGTCGAAGCAAATATGGTCATCGGCTGTGATAGTGGGTGGGGTCGCTAAGCGGCATGGATTAGCTTGAGTGTCATGAAGGGATATTCGAGGAGTCGCCATCGGCACATGTCGTTCTCAGGGTCTGCGGAACCTCTCCAGTGGTGACACATCATACGACCACATACTGCGCTCTTATCCCATCCTCCCGCATGTCTCATGCCCACTGTGGCGTAGGCACCTTCAGTGACAGCCGTTGGAGACTGAAATAAATACGAAACACCTCTTTCCTCGGATCACTTACAAGACAAGTCCAATTTCGGGACTGCCAGATCGGCACGTCCGCTCGCCGGTGAACGCGAGCCTCGACCGGGATCAGTAACTGCGAGTTTACTCTATCATGGACCAGCGTTCCACGATGAACATTGACCGCGTCGAGTCGTGGACTAGCTCCGCCAGGACAAGATCGCATGCCCCTTCAACGAGTCCGTTGAAAGTGCTGATGGAAAGTAACTTGAATGGCCAAGTCCCAGATCTGATGAATTTTGCAATTGACGAGTACTGCGTAGCGCGCAGCATCATGAGTGTGTACATGCACTGCTTGCGGTCCAATAGACCAGCGATATCGGTGTTACATCACATATAGCGATACACGAGCGCCGTCGAGAGAGGGAAATTTGAGTCTACATCGCGGTCAAAATAGCATGAGAAGCTTGCCACCATGACTACCGTGACCGCGCAAAGCAATGGCACAAATAAAGGGGAGTTGCTACACGACGACGGCGTAAGGTCCATTTGCAATAACGTTCGACTTGGTTCGAGCAATAAAGATGAAGCGAAAGGAGGAAAGAAGAATCCCTCAGACGCAGTGAGGGCAAATACGAAGAGCGCGTAAATAGATAGTATTTGGGGGCTTGAAGCGCGAAGCCCTTCGCGTAATGCGTCGCAACAGATACAACCATGTCGTATGGAAGACAACTGCACCAGTTCTGGAAATAGCTATGCGACCAAAAATATATATGGCAGGTGAGAGGAAAGAGAATGCGATGGAGACACGAGAGGGAGAAAGGAAGGGGCAGGTTGCGCCACGATGAGAACGGGAATGTGAATACGACATCATCTGTAATGATACAACTCGTTTGTCAGAGGAATGGATGAACGACTTTTAAAGGTTGATCTACGTAGTGGGCAGCGGAAGTTGAGCCGAAAGAAAACCCGAGTAGAAACCTGAGATGCAATAAGCGAGAGGCAGTGTCGTGTCGTGTGCATTAAAAGTTTTGCATAGCGGACTCATACAACTCCGCCTGCGTAGAGGAACCGTATCCCTGCTGATTCTGATGCTGGAGCTGATGCTGAGCATTTGAATCTTCCGCCGGAAGTAACATAGGGGGGTGGAGATAGGTCGCAAAAAAATTGTCTTCTTCCTGTGGTAGCATGGGAGGGTGGAAGAAGTCCATTGGGGAGTCTTCAACCGGCAACATTGGAGGGTGAACCAGATGAGGAGACCTGTCTGCGGCGACCGTTGGGGGGTGCCAGAACGCGTTACCAGAGCCACGGAAGACACTGTATGACGAGAAAAAGGGGAAATCCATCGAAGAGCGACGAGAGTGAGATGCGGTGGAGGAATGGCCCGAGTACGAGTCTGCGTAGGACGAAAGGGAAACTGCTGAAGATGGAGGCTCAGACGCCGAGTCCGTGCTCATGCGGCGGCGCTTCGTCGTTCTCTTCTCATTGCTAGTGGCGACCTCCGTCTCCAAGGTCTCGACGGTCGAAAAAGGAAGAGCATCTGGCGGCGTCTGAAAGTTCTGGCTTAGGTAGTCGGGATGATATGGGCCGGGGTAAGGGTTGAGGACATTCGAGTAGTTGGACTGATTATTGTAGCTAGCACTCTGCGTGTTAGGACCAAGCGCTCCCAAAAGCTCGGAGGATGTACTATGAGTCGTAGTTTCCTCATTGAATTCATATGTAGGCTGAGTGGTCGAGTCCGGCGCCAGGGTTGGGGAACGTTCCGCACTCGGTGAGGTCCGGCGGCTAGCGCCGGGACTCTCAGAGGGAGTTTCGGAAGATTCCGGACCGGCGCGCCGAGCGTCGTGGCGTGAACGTTTGCGGATGACATCCGACTTCATGGAAATCGGCCTAGCTGACCCATGCAATTTATAACTGATAGAGCGCGCTTAGTGGATGAATGACCGAGAGGATCCGTTACTCACTATAGGCCACATCTGATATCGGGCGTTGCCGTAACATGAGCCTCCGCGCAAACAATTTATGTACATCAACACTTACGCATTGCAGACTGTCTTACCCTCATCGTCCTTCCTCCAGAGCGGCGTAGCGGTGGTGTGGCAGTTGTAGCATTGAGCTGTGCCGACCGCTCCACTGAGCTGAGTGGTGTGTCGCATGTACCGAGGAGACCCACCAAGGACGTCAACCACTTCTTGGCGAGGAGCCGCTTGGGAGCGACCCTCGCCATGGTTGGCGCGCATGCTCTTGGGGCGTGGGCGTTTATGCTTCGAAGACGCTGAGTTTCGCTGCGTCAGGTGTCATCGAAAAATCACGTACCAGCTTGCAGTACAAGCCACATGCGTTACAATTAAGCTCATCGTTCAGACCGCGACGCCAGAGAGGAGTGTGAGTGGCGCCACAATTCGAGCACTCGGCCTTTACCCCTCCAGGGGCAGAGTTGCCATTTCCGCGAAGAACGGCCGGGTTGACGCTAGTGGCGGTGGCACCAGGGCCAGATGACCGTGTGGTGGGAGCGTTCTGGGTCTTGACCGTGAGGTTGGGACGACTGCCGTTGCCACTGCCCCGGGTTCCCGCGCTAGGGCCAAGCTTGGCAGGCGAGATAGTTTGGGAAGGGATTTCCTCGGGGGGCTGAGCAACGGACATAGTCGTGTTTGATTCGTTGTTGTTGCAAGAGGACTTGGAATCAGAGTAGGATGGATCAGGATCGGATGACGTAGCAGATTCCTGCATCACAATGTCAGAGTCGATAACGAGGGTAGACTCATTTTGCCCGAGAAGATAAGTGGACCGGTCATCTGTCGGATCAACGTTGTCAAGGATCTCATCTAGCGGAAGCTCGATGGTAGGACGGAGAATGCTGAGACTACGAGACGATGTGTTGGTGACGTCTTCACCATAGTTCATGGCACTGGACAGAGAAGGTTGGACGGAGAGGAGGGCGGAGGGACCAAAGTCGTTAGAGAACAGCGGGGGGAACCGAAGGGAAGGCTGATCATCAGTTGGACACTTGCGCTTCCGGGAGCCAGCGGAAGCATCCGTGTCGGTATGAGCGTTGGATTCGTCGCCAGCGACATGGGCACGAGTAGCCTGACGGCCACGCCGCGTGGAGGTTTCCTTGAACTCCGCAGAGGGTCTAAGGTCTGGCTTTGGGACGGCAGTATTCGGAGAAGGAGGGGTGGGTTGATCAACGGAGAAAGTGAATTGCATGCGTTTGATGGTCCCAGGTTTTGCATTCTGGCTAGCCTCACGGCTGCGCTCCCTTTCAACAGCACGCTGACGAATGAGATCAGTGGACGCGTTGCGCTTGAAATCTGGAGCCTCAAGCTCCTCGATGCTTCTGTGGAAGGGAAGAAGGGGGGGGATCAGGGTATAGGGTGGGTAACGAGGCGAAGGGGAGAAGGGACGGACCTGCCCTTTTCTTTGTCGAGTTTGTCGCCCATGTTCTTGGAGAGCTTTTTGAACTCACGTTTGGACTTTGCGTTGTCGGCGTCGACGATAAGGGTCTGGAGATGCCAGAGGCGCCAGCTGAGGTTCTCGAGACGCTGGCCCTGCTCGAGGTAGCTGGCCACCTTGGTGCAGACCTAGAGGAGATGAAAAGGGGTTGATCGAGAGGGGGTCAGAGACGCACCTTCCATGTCTTTGTGAGTGACTCGGAGTCGCCTAGATTGGAGAATGCGACAAAGGATTTATTACCCTAAGCGAGATGGTCAGCCGCGCGGAAGGGGAGGAGATGACATACAGGGGATACCTTGAACTTGAGGTTGACAATGGAGGGCATGAACAGCGAGCGCGAGACAGGTTCCTCGAGGAGGTTTGAAGCGATCGAGTGCTTGAGGGCTGCTGTGACAAGGAGGAGGTATAAGAGATACCGGCAGATCCAACAGCTGATACTTATTGAGTCAGAGCGCACGTTGCAAAATTTTGACAGAATGAAACCCCGACTATTCCTAGCAGCTCCGTTTGGGATTTTTGCAATAGGTGTGCAGAATTTGCTATAATAAAACAAATCGCATCCGTATGGACGACGGTCCAGGACTGCCGTCCATGGCGCACCCGTACGGTCGACCAGGTCTCGCCAGAACCAGGTAGTGGTCCAAATGTCGCTATTCTCGCCCAGAACGCTGGTCACCATCCCCGATGATCCCGTGCCGATGTTCCGCAGCCGGTTATTCACGGCAGCAGGCACAACGCGCTCTCCTTCCCCTCCTTCGTTTCACACATTCGCTCCAACACGTGTCTCCTTCTCTCGTCTTCCGCGTCCGCAGGTCTCTCCTTCCCAACGAGTCATTAACTGAGCGCTCGTCCGTCTCACCACAGTCGCTTACTTTTGATTGCCATCACATGTACATAACCACACTCACCTGCCAGTTACTACATACTAGCCGATCCGGGGTGTTCCATTCGCACAACTGCTGAACAAGACACCCTTAACCCTGACCCGTTCCTGTGTGTGCTCAAACCAGATCCATCATTTCGCTATTCCCCCATCTGTCTCTCACTCGCAGAATCCTGGTCACGGGACCTCAACGCCTGCCTCGAGGCTTCCTCAGCTCCAGCCTTCGACGCGAAATGACCGCGCGAGTCCATCTGAATCGGGAAGCGCTGCCACTGCGACTCGCCGCAAGGCTCCGTAAGCAGACAGTTGCTTACGCGGCTTTTGATGTCATTCGACAACTCGCTGCCAGGCAGCCAGCTAGCGGGTTCGAACTCCATGTCATCTTGTCCTTCCGGACGTCCAAGGTGCGCACTCGAAACACGCACAGCCATATGGCTGCATAGCTTTTTCGACGTCCATATCCACACCGTGGCCACCCCTCCAGCGCGTGTGAAGCTTCGAGACGGCCCATGGCTTAGCCTTCATTCCAAAGGAAAACTCTTCAGAAAAATCTGTCCTCTAACCTTCGGCGGCGACCGCCTCCCAAGTATGTCAACCAGTGGCGAGCCTTCCTTGCCTCGTGTTCCTAACACTATCCTTTTCTGGTCCACAATCAACGCCTATGTCCGCAGATTGCCACCCAACGTGACACGTCGATCTCGCCCTCCAGATGGGTCACTTTCAAGCCGTCATTACATCTCTTTCTCCCGTGACGGCATAGTCACGATCAAAACTGGGGTGGAAAAGCGTCTGTGAACACAACCACGTAGTAGAGGAGCCCGGTGGTAAGTGTCGCCCAAACACGAGGCTTCGCGGTGGCGCGATCTATAGCTGAGACGGTGGCTTGATAGGCACAACAAGCGACCAGGAGAAGAGCACGGACGCCTGCAAGCAATCCGACGCCGTCAAGAACCCAGAGGGGTGGAACTCCGTCATGCGCGCTGCCACGCTGGCAGTATGCTTAGGATGCCGCGGGGCGGAACAGGAGGCGACGGGACGGTCAGGCTGCTGCACCACGCCTCCCTGCAGTGGGACATCGCCTTCACTGGGTGAACAAGGTTGTGGAGTCGTAGCACGCCTTTCATTGTCGCACGTGTGCAGCATCACTTGGCTGGATGCGCGCAGGTTGCGTCACTATTTCCAAGGGTCAGGGTCAAGATATCAATTGGGTCGAGTGGCTTTCACCGCCGCGTCCGAAGTGGTGGCCAATGGCGGAACTGCGATATGGTGAAAGCAAAGATATGAGTATTCTAGGAATGAGCATTCTAGGAAAAGCAATTCTGGTCTCAAGGTCTTGGTTCGCAATTATTGTATCCGTTGTTCCTGGAGTCTCCGGGACCCTGCGTAGTGTTTAATATATGAAATCCGAACAGGGAAAATTGTGCCGCGCGCTTTCAATCTTGCGCCGTAAGGTCTCCATTCACTCTCACCATGCTCCGCTGTGGAGAACATCGTTCCATGCGGACTCTGCAAAGATCCTTTGGTTCGGGAATTATTTACTCCTTTGCGCTGTGCTGCAAGGAAGACATCTGAAGAATCGCTGATCCACTGTGGAGTAGGTATTATAACCGTGTCCTCGTTGCCAGCTCGAGTACCACTGACCCATGCTTCGCTGCGACTAGCTTTGATCTGCCAAACATGGCACAGCCAATGAGCGTTCGCAACGGGTTTCAGATCTACGAATAGACACGAAGAGCGAACATCTCTTCGAGGTCTAGCCCGCCCAAGTTCAGGAATAGTTGCTTCGCCTGTTTCATTCTACCTTGCGTTTTTAATCAATCTCTGGACAGAAATTCACATTAAGATGGGAAAACAAATCTTCCCGTCCACAGTTGCTCACCGCGAATTCGCCGTGAGAACGTCCAGACAAGAAGTCCGACTCATTGTCTGGTCGAGTACACGTCTCGTTCTCCTAACGCACAATGTGATGGACGTGGGTGCGAACTTGAAAGAGTAGACGAACCAACGTGTCCCAGCAGTGTCGATTCCAGCTTCCTGCGGCGTAATGTACACTTGGCTGGGGGAGGAACATCGGGTCTCGCACGTTCTGATTCGAACCTAGAAATATCGCTCTGGTACACGTACAAAACAATATCCCCTGTCTCCCCTCGGGATCACGGCGAACATATCATCGAGTCATCCATTGGAAGTGTCCTCAAGCCGGCATAGGGAACAAAGGAGGTGGCACCCAGTAGCGTAATTTAGCTCACCAGAGGGTTTATAACTGATTTCGGAGAATCGGGAACTGCCATCGGACGCCAGGCGTCCGGAGAAGCGCCTTGGCGGGGAAGGTTGCTACTCCACGGAGTCAGGTGAGCGTGCGTTCTGCACTGCCCCTGATCATTGCTGATATGACAAAACCCCACTTGGAGAATGGCCGTGCAACTGGCTTAGAGATCGGAATTAAACGGGGGTGGGTTTTACGTCAACGAGCCCTGTACAAGATACGCATTACGCTCATCTTTGATCGCGAGATGAACAGGTAGGCGAGGGAGCCGTCGAGGGGACCGAGCTGTTCAGGGGTGCCAGTAACATTTGAAATCTGGGTCTTGAAATAGTATGGCGAGGGGGTCGCCGATTTGTGCTGTGATCGTCGTGTCTCACTGGCAGAGCGCATGAGCTAATTGAGAGAATGTGGGTCGTTCATGGTCAGTATATTGCAATAGGAAGACCAAGTATAGGTCGTTTCAAAGCTCTACGTCGCCCGCTTGCAGCACAAGCGGAGCACCAAGGTACTGAGCCTTAGGGGCGGATACTAGACCAGAAGGGACAATCCAAGTGAATCTACTTTTGGGTTTAACGGTGACGGCGCATACAGATCTGCCTCCGCTGGAATAGGAAAGGTCTCCAACGGGTGTTGAAGTGACTGGTCATGAGGTTGCGTTATTACGCTCATCAAAGTCGCATTTCCATGAAGAAATCTGGAGTGTACTGGGAATTCCAGACCTTTCCTCGGCACACCTGAAAGTAGCACGGAATTTACGCTGCATTCAATTGCGGCCACCGAAAAGAGCAATGTAGATGCCATTGCTCGAAGGGTGCGGCTTATCGTGCAGAGCATAAACTATACAGTTCTTGCCATTATATTCACACGGGTCTGTTACCCGAATCATCGCTGCTTTGATTGACGCGACGACGGGGACATTAAAAGTGAGGGAAGTAAACATACCGCAGAAATGCTGTTATGCATGCTGGTCACTCAGCAACCTTGAGAACCGAACGATAAACATGAATGACGACCTCAGTAGCGGGTGGGACGAGAATGCCGAGTGTCACGTGTTTACATCAAGGGTGGCCACCTGCAACGACTTGCGCTGAAGACATTAGATACGGAATGTTCGCGTCGACGTCCAAACTACATGTAGACACGCTCGTTCAACGCCTTGCTTGAACTACCGAAACCATCAAACGAAACTTCGGACCACATGAGCGAGCCCATCTGCACTGAGGGAGAGAAAAGTATATGCAAGCTGTGAAGTCGAGCTTACTGGCAACGGAATGGACGCATCGGCAGCATCAGGAGGTGGTGGGATGATCCAGAGCGGTAGGGGAAGCCGGAAAACGCATCAGAACATGCCAACTTGAATGAATGGCTAGAAGCAGGCTCACCAGGAGCAGCTGAAAGCAGTCCGGGTGATGAAGTAGCACCGGCTGCGAAACAGATGTTGAAGTGTCATCGAGAACTAGAATTATATTAGGGCCCGCGAGATAGGGAACAACCGCTTGTATATGTCCAAGTATCGTTACCATAATTTTGATGAAGATAATCCGAACATGTAGTCTGCCCCGCGTTCTGAGGGGATTCTAACAAAGAAAAATGTGAGCACATTACAGAATGGTATCGAAACTCGAGACATTATGGTCTCTGACTCGAAGCTTGGTTGCTATTCGGAAACCGTGCCTATTCCGATACATTTCGAGTATTGCAACTTATGATTTAGCTTGGCTTCCCATTGTCCAGACACCAGGTGAAGGTTGTATGCGAGCACTCCAAAATGTAGGTAGTAATTCTTGTTTATCGATTGCCGCAGAGGAGTCGGTGCTTTAGACTCCTGCCACTTGTCAGCGGTGCCATATTCCTGAACTTGCCTTAGATATGAGTATATGCCATTCAACTGCGCAGTGTCGTTCTTGTTGATCGTCCCGTGGGTCACAACGAAAAGTCGTCATTGCTGCCCTGCGCGCCTGAATCGTTCGTTCAAGACCAGCTAAGACCCCACGACTCGATGGTGCTGGGGAGTCGCACCCTGGGTGGACGCCATCGTTTCCGTCAGCTGATTACCCTGATCTTTGATACGACACAATGCTAACCCATGTCCTCGACAGCAGTCAATAAGTTTTGTGACAAAAAGCTATACGTCTGAATGACGCCATCCGGCTTGGTGCTGTGCAATACAGATAAGTATGGCCGATGACGGGGTGGGCGAGAGTCCTCTACATGACCATTAACGTTAGGAGAACAACAGGTGAGCCGTTCTCGCCGTGGAAGTCGCCAGGAACAGCACAACAACGGAAAGCTGTCCGATAAGTTTGAATTGTTATATGACATTCAGTGAACATCTGAATCGACATAGGTGGAAAGTGACCCCGGCAGGATGCACTGACCAAGCCTTCAGCTGACATATCTTCAGTTCACCGATATTACAGCATGAACAAAACCTCCAAGGCGTCAAACTTACAACACATTATAAATCGCGTTGACGTAAAGTGCCAGCTCATGTCCAGCTTGAATCTCCCAGACACAGCACAATAGGCACTTCGGTCACAAAGTGGCATAACTTAGGGAAGGTACGTTGGTTGCTAAGAAAGAACGGGAGGCAGCGACTCCCCGTGGCCGAGACAAACTTCGGTTGCACGACCTCTCTGAGAACTTCTCTAGTGACGATACGTGTTTTTGAACGTTTGTGTTCGGCACTATGCGGTCTTCCGTACCTTCCTCTTTGCATCTTTCGGCTGCTAGTCATTCCCAACCAAGGAAGCAGAACCGGGAATCGAGATTTGAGCCACCCGCCGACAATCTCCAAGTCGTCCGAGCCACAAATCATTCTGTGGTTGAATGCTTTTACACTCTTGCTTTGGGATCAAGAACATCGTGATTTCACGATTCCACGTAGTGCCAGGGATGCCGAGGGACATCCAGCCAAGAAACCTGTGGCGTCACCCTCGCAACTTGATGGCTTTCTTGGAAGAAACTTCCAGGGTTCTTGTTCGGGAATCGGGAGTCCGTAAGTAAAATCCCGGGTTTCCCACGTCGGAGAAGAATCAAGATCTGCCCTTCTAGTGACTGTCCTCCAGTCAGAACTTTCCAAGCGCAGTGGATAGTTCAGGATGATCGATAAGGGGTGAATGGAACACAGGCTGTGGTCTTGTCATCTGCCGACAGGAAAGGACGAAGGCCCTTCGCGCTATAAGGCTTCGGCGTCTCGCGGGAGTCCCTGGCTCGCGCTGGTGTTACGCGGCCCTGCGGGCTGCTCCGCTCCATCAGCCGCCCAGCAATACCTAAATGGCTGCAGGCCCATCTCGCAGATCTGGTCGCTCGTGCAAGCCTAGGTGGCAGCGAGAGGCAGCTATATGGTGTATTAACGACCCTGATAGTGTGGTACCGGCCCTTGAACACTGCACAGTGCTGGTCCCTGGATGCTCCGTTGAGCGCGTAGCCTGTTCTTAAAGATGCCTATTTTAAAGCAGCTTAGCGAGTCTGCTCCTGCCTTCAATTCAGTTACCCAATGTTCGAGTCTGCGAACAGCGGGAGAGAAGATGACCAAGTTGCAGCTCTTAAGATTGTTATCTCTGCTTGTGAGCTTGTACCGCACCGATTCACGCTCCAGCTAACAGCTTTCACTACTGCACAGCGTTCTCTTTGGCAGTGATGGTTGCGGAATTTGTATGGCTTATACGAGAGGAAGTGAAGTTCATATGGAGGTGAGCCGGCCTTCACAAAAGTTTCCTTCCTTCACTACTGAATCAGTATTCTTCCCGTAGGCTTCGATCTTGGTACGCCAGAATATATCTATTTCTCAGATACGCAGGGTTAGCTAGTCAAATGTAAGCATGATCCGTTCGACATTTCGACAGTTCTCGATGCCATGTTATTTTCTAGCTTCAATGTTTACTTTACCCTCCGGATGTATCATGGAGTCGCGAGCACACCAACTGAATGCCGTCTTTGGTTTTCCTTCCAAGCCGTCGTGGTGCAAATACTTCTTGCCTCTGTTGAAGGAGCACTAATGCATCGCAGTAAGTGGTTTTGAGGTTTATTGATCCCGAGGCTGCTCGGTGACCTAAGCCTAGTTTATGTTCTCTTCCAACGCAACAAGTACATCTTGATGATATTGGCTATACTGGCTGCCGGCCAAATTGCTTCCATGGGAATCAGTGCATCTCTCACTGTGCCCTCTAGCCAACACACGACGACGTGCATGATGGTGAAAAGCAACCCGGGGAATGCTTATTTTGGGTGATGTTA